>CAOLHI010004829.1:0-105644 GCA_948474755.1 Ctenosaura bakeri | reverse complement strand
CTTTCCAAGTGGGCATGTGAGGAGGATGCTATTTGGGAAACGAATCTAAAATTGTTGAGATCATGGAACTACATTAAAAAGATATAGCTAATCTATTTTTATTTTATTTTATTTGTTGGCCTTTCTTCCAATAATTCTAAGGCAGTATATGTGTTTTATCCCAATACCTGCAATGTTGTGCTTGCAACAACTGTACAAGGTACTTTAGTATGCAAGACAGTAATGAAACCAAGATTACTCCACTGGTCAATTTTCTCCCACCCAGCCTTCTCTTATTATATTTACATGAGCTATTAAGACTACACACTGTAAGGCAAAAAATTAGTATATTGGTTTGTAACACACTGGATCTCCTTCAGTATTTATTTTCTGCACTGTTTTAAACTAGACTCTGCATCTCTTGCATCACATTCAAAGATCTTGGGAAAATACGTCAGAGAGCTGTTCATACAGCCAGCATACTACATTCCTTTGAATTCACAGTTAAACATGTGACTTTAGTACACTGACAAACAGTGTGCAAAGCAACACTGCATCATATATTGATCAATGGCATCCAATTGTTTGTCTCCACTAAGCAGACCCACTGCATCAATGAGAATTTGATGCCAACATTTATACAAGTGCCACTGATTTAATAGCTCTAACGTAGCTGGGACTAATAGCTGGATTTAGGCTTAGAATAGCACACTCACATTTAAGCCATACTTACACAGAGCCAATGGATGAAGAATGTTTGCAGCCATAGCTGCTTCTAAAGAACCTGCGGAATAAAGCTTTCTCTCACCAACTGTTGATCAGGTGCACTTGAAATCTCCTACTGCTTCATCCAACTGGCTCATTTAAAATCTCCATGCAATAGCATGGTTTTGTATTTGGCTAACTCTTGTAATCAACTGCTTACACAACTTCATCTATATTCATTAACAGCTGCCTAAAACAGAGGAACACAAAAGACTGCAGAAGTGACCTCTGAGGCTAGAAAAGTTATAAAGAGCATTTTAAGAAAAGTAGCTGATACAACCTGCTAGATGTCCTCAAGCTTATAAACGGTGGAAAAGTAAAGCACAACTACTCTGCAAGGCTATGGAGCAATCTTAAGTTTGTTTTCCCTGTGGATCAGCATGTCATCAAGTGTTGATTCTCAGCAATCCGGCGCCAACTCCAGACCCCACAGGGGCAATCTGGCATGTCCATATAGGAACTATTTCCAGCACAAACAAACTAGGTTGTTGACATAGAGATAGCAGGTAACAGTACTGATGTTTGCTAATGAAAGAATGTTACAATATCATTTAACTACCAAAAGGAAAATGGTTTATTCTTTCAACAGCTTCAGTGAGAAGAAAGCTTAAGAAAGAGAGAAACCACTGAATCGTGCAGGTTGTTTCTATCTGCAGATAGGAGTCAATATCACTCAGCACTTTTCAATTAGCATGTTAAGCGTAAGGGTAGAACAAGAGCCTCCCTCTGATTTTGTGCAGGAAGCAAGTATCGCTTTGTAAGGGGGACTGTTCAACCACACCAAGTCCCCATGAATATAATTTAAAAGTTAAGCCGCCTGCACGTTCCTCCCCTTCCCTCTTTAGCATCACAGCACCTCTGTTAGGCAGGTCTGACTGAGGGCGAGCACCCAAGAGCAAGCAGCGCGATTCCCCTCCCAGGGGAGGACTTGAACCTGGATCTCAACTCCCAGGCCATTTCCGTACTAGACTGTTATAGCGCTATTATTCCACTTTCAACATCCTACAGATCCCTGGGGTTTGCAGTTTGGGGAGGGGCCTTTAGAATTCTCGGCCAGAGAGCTCTTCAGCCTCAGTAAACTACAAACCCCAGAACTCCACAGGAGAAATAATGAAATAAGTGAAATAACAGGGCTGTAACAGCCTAGTGCGGAAATGGCCCCAGTCCAACGCTCTCGGCCCTCCATTTCACTGGTCCTTCCACAGCCTAGTCCCAAGCTGCCCCCCCCGAGCCGAGGGCCAAAGGGAGGAGGCCGCCCACCCGTGCCTGGCCCTACCAGTTCAGAGTATCCGTGGCCGTGGGGTCTGCCGGGGGCTCCATGCTCCGAAGACCCTGCGGGCCGCCGAGGAGGAACGCCGTCAGAGCCGGTGGAGCGCGAGCGGCGCGGCTGTCCCGGCCCCCGGGAGGCGGAGGACCACCGGCGGCAGAAGGAGGGAGCCCACGCTGAGGCGACCAACGGCTCCCAGCTCGGCGAGCGCAGGCGCAGTAGCGGGCGCTGCTCCGTGCGTTGCGAGGAGGACGCGGAGGGGTGGCCCGCGAGGCGGCTGAGGGAGGAGGCCGCGAGGGCCGCCCGAGGGTCGCTACAGCGCGCGCCTCCGAACCCCGCGGCGGACGCTCGGGCTACAGCCGCCGCTACGGTGGCTCGGAGGGATCGACCCGGGCTCGCATTCCTCAGGAGTCCCCAGCCACAGGCGCTACCTCTCGCCAGCCAAGCCGCGGTCAACATGCTCGGGTCGATACGGGGGTGGCGTGGGGAACCTCTATACCGGATAACAGGGCTCGGCAGAGGCGAAGGGGCAGTAACCCCGACATGCCCCTCCTCTCCTGCTCCCCCCGCCGGCGGCCGCCCATTCACCTCCCTCCATCCAGGTTAGCCTGCCTAGCCACGGGCTCCCTCTGCCTCATGGCAAACAGTTACGTGGCTTTCACGACACCTCCGCGCTTTACGGCGCAATCGAGCCTTCTCCTGTTAAAGGGCAGGAGGACCGGAGTTCAAACTCCGAGCGAAAGGGCGACTGGGAAAGCAATCTTTAAAGTTTCGTCTCAGGTGCTTCGCACGTAACTGAGCAAGAGACCCAGGAATCGGGAAAGGTGGCGTGGGCCATTTCCGCACTAGCCTGTTACAGCGCGATGATTCCACTTTCAACCTCCTCTGGAATCCTGGGGTTTGCAGTTTCGCCCCTCCCGAAACTGCAAACCCCAGGATTCCAGAGGAGGTTGAAAGTGGAATCATCGCGCTGTAACAGACTCGTGCGGAAATGGCCGTGTAGAGAGCTATCGTCTTTACAGAATCACCCTTTTTTCATGGTCTTTCAAATGCTTCTTTGTTCCTGGTCGTTTCCATATAGACGTCTGTATAGTTGGGATTGTCTGTTCTTTGGTAATAAAAGAAAAAATGCTTGGTCTTCCTGCATTTTATTTCCTTCTAACTCCCTATCTCCCCAAATGCATATATATATATATATATATATATATATATATATATATTATTTATTTATTTGTATCCCACCCCTCCATATGGATCGAGGCGGAGAACAACTTACAAATAGCATGTATTTCGATACATTTCTATACATGCCCCCAACAAGCTGGGTACTCATTTTACCGACCTGCGGAAGGATGGAAGGCTGAGTCAACCTTGGAGCCGGGCAGGATCGAACTCACAACCTTGTGGCCTGCAGTACTGGCATTTAACCACTGCGCCACCAGGGCTCCTTTATCTAACTATCTATATATATATCTTACTATATATATATATATATATATATATCTTACTCAGAATAGTTTAGGGTTGTTGTATTGCATACAAAAGCCTTCTCCAGTTTTCAGCCAGGTAGCAAACAAAACTTGCTGAAATTCCTTTTCTACACAACCATTGAAAGTAACAGGTGCTCTGTCCAGTTTCCACTCCAGCCAATTCGACGCACCTTGTAAAGTCGACCGTAGCCTTCAAAGCAAGTATCATTTTTAAAAAAAAAAAAAAAATGCCAGTCTTTCAGCATGCTAGGCTTCTCTTGATTCATTGCTGGTTTTAAATTATCCAACATTGTACCCCATGCATAGCAGTTTTGCCTATTCAAGAATACTAACACACAACCCCACCCATCACACAACCAGTCTGTCTTTCTAGTTTAAAAATGTAAGTTGTTACAATACATCAGTAAAAAGATCCATAAGGGTACAAACAAATTTGTCTGTTCAAATAACCTGTTACATTTCAGAGTTCAACAGTAACATATGATGGCATATCATATAGAAAAAAATGTTTTAAGTGGTTTAAAAATATTTAGTGGATGGAGAAGTAGAATACAGGAGAAGAACAAAAATAAAAGGCCCCAGAAGAGAAAAACAAGTTACTTTCTAAGAGCCAGAAGCCAGCTGCAAAGTCAAAGATAAGGAAAGGTAGAGTGACCTCTTCCTACAGCACAGATAAAAATGTAACTTCTCAGAGCAGAAAAGAGCAAAGCTCCTGAAGATTAGGGAGTAGGTGTGTCAAAAAATAGCTATTAAAAAAACCTGCCTTGAGGTTCTTTTCTTTACAAAAGAATGTATGTGTTCTGGCATTGCTGTGGATGTTACTTTTTTTTTAATTTGGTTTTCTTCAAGTTTTATCTGTCTCTTATGTGCATGTGTGTGGGCTGCAGCCATTCTTTTTGTATGATTTTTGAAGTGAAGAAGAACTTTCCCTCCTTTTTTGGTCTTAAAGTGAGAATGTGTATGTGAGCTTATTCCTACTTTGTATAAAGAGGGGGTTGGATAATTTCTGGAAAAGGTTGCATTTTTATGTTTCCTTGTATAAGCAAATTTTGTATTAAATTTGTCTGTAAAATGGAGTGTTACCTTTTAATATTTGTATAATCAAAGGTGAATAACAAATGTAACTGTACAGGATGGAATCAATCTCTAAAGGGGCACTTAAGGGAACAAAGTATGAAGGGCAATGTATGTTTCTGAACCCCAGTGTGTTCCATGGTGCTGAATTTATATATGATTTTTGAATCAGTACTTAACCCAGTGATGTAGATTCAAGTCAACTGACTCGGACTCAAGTTGGACTTAAATTGCTTCAGTGACTCAACATGGATTTCACTTGGCAATAAATGACGCACCGACTCGACTCAACTCGAGACTTGTATATTTTTAGTGACTGACTTGCTGCCCTTGGTTCAGTAACATAACACATTCATCCAGAAACCTTACAACTTTGAACAACACTTCCATCTCTTTTTGCCTAATGGTCATGGGACAATCTGTCTCAGGCCCAAAGTGTGGGTGCATTTCTCAGAGAACAGCAAATGGGTTAGGCAATGGGCTTAAGGTCTGCTCAGCACCCTGTCCCTGCTTCATATCAGGGGAGCCTTCTAAAACTTTTCCTAAGAGCAGAAGACAAGATTTGCCCCCAGAGTACAGGGTGCACTTCTCAGAGGGAAACAGCAAATGTGTAAGGCAACAGGCTTGAGGAGGAAGGATCCTTGCTTCTAAAGCTTTTGAAGCTTCAGTAATGGGGAGTAAGAAGGATCCTATTCCCCACTTCCAAAGCTGCAGACGGCACAATCGCAAATGTGGAAGGCAGACTGCTTAAATTGTTAAAACTGACTTTATTCAATTCTGTCCAGAAATTCTGGAATATAAGTTGGGGTATAAAGTTAGCTCCCAGACTTGAGACTTGACTTGAAAGTATCTTCAAGGACTTGAGACTTGGAGTAAAAGACTTAAATACAGCACTGCATAACCCATTACGTCTCTCACAGAGACCCTGTTGGGAAATTGGGGCTGGGGCTGGAGTTATAGATGTTGAAGCTTTAGAAAATAAGTTAGTATCTTTAGGCAATCGCATTAAGAGGATAATGTGAATTATTTAAAACCAAATATCACAGGAAATTAATGTGTTATATCAAGATGTGGATATAGTGATGGATCTAATGTCCTATAATAACTCTAGGCAAAGGCAACAGAAGTTTTTCAGTAGATGTACTTTGTTGCAAATAGACATTTTGATGGGGGTAGAGTGTGAAATACAGGATTAGTGCAGTGGAGATGGTAATAGTTAGAAATATACCATTAAGAATACTGATATAAATTGGGAGGAGTTTTAAAATAACCCGGTTTGGAAAACACTACTTCTGTTTGAAATTTGCTGTCATTCCTATAACAGAAGGGAAAGTTTTAACTGCATAACTTTCAAAGGTGGTGTTGTCCAATGCATGCTACTCTTTTGAGCCATGTTCTTATCATTTCAGCAGCACTAGCTGTGTGTGTGGGCATAGATAAGTGATGATGCCACCAGGGTCATTGATAATGGCAGGATATGCATCTGTGTGACATCATTGGATTAGGTTTATTAGACAGACAGTAATATTTCACGAATGCCAGTGTGGGAGTATAGATGTAATGTTATTACATTGTCATTGACTAAAAGCCTGGATGGAAAATGAAGGATTGGAATTTCACCCTGCCAGTAGGGCTTAATGTTAGATTTGTAACATAAATGTTATGGGCCTTTTGATTGCTGTTATCTTATTCATATTGGTGTGCATTATATATACCTCTAATATGTAAAAGCCAAAGTTTGTGAGTTTGTGTCAGGCAGGTGAAGACCTCATATGATTGGCTGTGTAAGGCGAGAAGACCTCATATGATTGGCTGCCTGTGAAAATTCTATAGAATCTTGGGGTTGGCAATTTAGGGAGGGGCCTTTAGAATTCTCAGTCAGAGAACTTTTGGGCCTGGCCAGTTGCTATGGAGATGAAGCCTAGCAGCAAGGAGAAGGCCACTGTATTCCCTTAGAACAGTGGTTCTCAACCTTCCTAATGCCACAACCCTTTAATACAGTTCCTCATGTTGTGGTGACCCTCAACCATAAAATTATTTATTATTTACAATGCCTTCCCCCTCAGCAAAGGCCATCTCGCCAGACAGGAACAGGGAGGGCGGGCAGGGAGGGAAAGAGGAGCCATGCGTCTCCCCTGGGAAAAAACTCCGAGAACCCCCCCGGGCTCTACTTCTGCTTTGCTCTCGTTTCTGCGGGGGGGGGCAGTGTGGGAAAAGTTTCCAGGGTGTTGACCCTGGCCGGGGGGGAGAAATCCCAGCGCCTTTGTCTTTTGCGCTGGCCGCAGCTTGCCCCCCAGAAAAGTGCCGTCTTGCGGCCTCCCGGCCCTTCCACAGTGCCCCCCTCTGGGGCGAGTGGGGCAGGGGCCGTGGCGAGGAGGGGACCTGCCCCCGTGCTGCCGCCACCCCCCCAAGCTGGCCCGTCAGACAGGGGGTTCTCCCGGTAGCGGAGAAGGGGAGCGATTTCAGTCCCTTCTGAACAGGGGGCAGGAGGACGCTTGCGCACCACCACTCCTGCTGTGGTGATGCTGTGGCCGCACGCGCTCCCACCAAAGGGGGCAGGGGAACACGAGCGTGTGGCTCATGCTTGCGCACCACCACCGAGGAGGGAATGGAGCCTAAGACCATTGGAAATACGTATTTTCTGATGGTCTTAGGTGACCCCTGTGAAAGGGTCGTTCAACCCCCAAAGGGGTCGTAACCCACAGGTTGAGAACCACTGCCTTAGAAACTGAATCTCTGTATGTTAACAACCCTGCATACAGATTAGATTGGGGACTATGAGGGAGCCCTGGTGGTGCAGTGGTTAAATGCCAGTACTGCAAGCCACAAGGTTGTGAGCTCAATCCTGCCCGGCTCCAAGGTTGACTCAGCCTTCCATCCTTTCGCAGGTCTGTAAAATGAGTACCCAGCTTGTTGGAGGCATGTATAGAAAATGTTTCGAAATACATGCTATTTGTTAAGTTGTTCGCCGCCTCGATCCATATGGAGAGGCAGGATACAAATAAATAATAATAGTAATAATAGTAATAGTAATAATAATAATAATAATAATAGTAGTAGTAGTAGTAGTAGTAGTAGTAGTAGTAGTTACAGGTACTGGTCAAGGCAGTTTGGGGAATTACAGACACCGGATCTCAAATCTGTATATTTCAACTGCATCTAATTACCTAAGGTAAGGTAATTCCTAAGGTATTTCTAACAAATATTACCTATGAGAAAATAAAATCCCAGGCAATGCTGGGTAAATACTCTAGTGTGTGTAGTATGTATGTATGTATGTATGTGTATACATATATGCGTGCAAGGTGCAAGAGGAATGATCTTTGCCTGTCATGCCTATCTGACTTGCAATGAGATTTGCAATTCCTGTAGTTGGGAAAGTGGGTTTTGTGAAATTTTGCTTGTCCTCAAGCAGGTGCTATCGGGAATCAGACTTCAATGCATTAGTTTCTGTACATGCCTGAACGTCCAGTCCCCTTGCTGCGAAGATACTTGCTATGTAAATTGCAGACTGACATGTCCCTCCCTAATGCTGTATGACCCCAGTATGGTTTAAAATGGGGGGGGGCAGATGGCTTGAGAATGGCACATTTGGTTATTGTATTACTTTCCCAATTGGGTCTTTTCTACTGACATGAAAGGAAATGGCTTGTGATTTCACATGCTGAATGTTTTGTTTCACTGTGGGGGAGGGAGGTTCCAATGCAGAAGGAATGTGGGTTAACTGCTATAAGTATCTAATGATGAGAAATGATGTGAAATGCTGTGAGAAAAGGTGATTGGAGAAAAGGAGAGGACAGGGTAGTAATGACAATGTACACTATGTGTCTACTTCAGGATTTGTGGATGATGAATTGGTGCATGAGGAGGAAACTGACTTTAGTGGGAAGGAGCTGGCAATGCTTGGATTAAGAAAGACAGACTACCCCTTGAATGGACTGCAGAGTGTAGGACTACCTTAGATAGAGGGCTCTAATAAGTACACCTACCTTAGGCTTGCCAAATCTAGAAAAGCCATTTAAGCTGTTTGTATGCTAATGCAGTTGCTTGGGAGCTGGAAATGGACAGTGGCATATGATTCCACTTGTACAGACCCTGTAGCACAAAGGCTCTCAGCATGCCTGTCAGCAGTTGCAGCCACTGTCTGCTTTGGAGACGAAGCAGAGAAGTTAACACTTGGCAGCCTATGGTACTATGCCTGGTTGCATGACAAAGTAACAAGAGCTTTGGTTTCAATCAAAGATCAAATTGCTAACATATTTGTGGATTCTAAGTATTTTCTTGACGTGTTACAGATTCACGGAGCCCTGTGGAAAGAGAGAAGTCTACTCAACGTAGTTGGCAATACTATCAAGTATGGACATGTGATCCTGGTTCTCTTGGAAGCTATGCATCTTCTGAAGCACATGTTGGTGTTTCACTGCAAAGCCCGTCAGAAGCCAGACTTTGAAGAGGCAGCATCCAAGACCTGCCAAGAAATTCAACTGAAATTGCCAGATGCACTTCCAATTGCTCTGCTCCAGATGTGAATAAGACCAAGAGGGAATTTGGGGCTCAATCCATTTGAGATCATGTTTGGCAAGCTATATCTTACTAATCAGATGTTGACACCTGGTAGTTAGACTGAGATGTTAAATGATCAGATAGTGAAAAGTACTTGTAAGGTCTTTCTTGCATGTTGTGTTCTCTTCACAGGAATATATAGTATCACCTTCCATTGCAGATGAAGTAAGCAGTCCATCTTCTTAAACCTGGAGATTTCCTGTTGCTAAGGATGTGGATGGATGTACTTCCCCATAGGAAATGGAGGGGACCCCAGAGATTATCTTGGCTACTCACATTGAAGTTGAGAGGAGCCTGAATTCTTTCACCAGAGTAAAAGTAGCACCACTGCCTGGTCCTGAGACTATCACTCCGGAGGCTGACACAAAAGGGAAGCGTTGGACTGTCAATCCTATTGAAGACCTCAGGTGTCTGGTTAAAAGACTGAACAAACCATGAACATTATGGTAATTATTCTCATATTTGATGTACTGTGTGCAGAATAGTTCTTGTACCCCTGCACATTAAAGCTCTGTAAGAACTATTGAACCCACATTGGAAGCTGGGTTCTGGATGAAAACATATGGACTTTATTGTACCTCTTGCTTTGTTACTTGTAGTGGGAATTAGTTATTTGTGCTTTAGTTTTAGTAATCTCTTATGTGGGAGGCCAACCTATAGACATGTGGAAAGAATTGTTGTAAACTCAGTGTTGCTAGCTGAATGTATGTGAGAGCTGCTATTCCCCAAGAATAAATTCATATGCTGGAGAGAAAACTGAATGCTTACAAAATTGAAATGGAACATCAGAGAACAAGGCCCTGAGTCCCAAAGGAGGGGAACTGATGGTGTATCATATAGGAAAAAAATTGTTTTAAGTGATTGAAAACTATTTAGTACATGGAGAAGTAGAATATGTGCTTTTTAGGAGGAGGAGAACAACAACAGGAGGAGGCGTCAGAAGAGAAAAACAAGTTCCTTTCTATATGCCAGAAGCCAGCTGCCTAGTCAAAAGATAAGGAAAGGCAGAGTGACCTTTTGGTACTTCCTAGTATAGCACAGATAAAAAATTAACTTCTCAGAGCAGAAGACAGCAAAGCCATACAGTTTCTGAAGATTAGGGAGTAGCTGTGTCAGGATGAGTTTGTGAAGTTTTAGCCAATTAGAAGTGTTGATTTGTATTTTTGAAGAGAAACAAGATGTATATAAATTTCACATGAAAATTTTGTTCAAGACCAACTCATCTTTGGAGCAAGAGCTCTGGTTGGTCCCACTGTGCAACTGTCTTAATTAAACTCTGTCTTCTCACTCCACCCAAATTCTCTGAGTTGTTTTATTGGCATAATAGCTCAAGGAACAGCAATTTTGTGGCAATAGTTAGAAACATTAAATTGTGACATTTTGCTTCCAAAAACATTACAATTAGTAACACATAATCACTGCAGATTAAAATGTCAATTTTGAAAATTCAGGCATTAGTAACGAACTTCCACTGCTGGTGCACAAATTGACATTTCATAGGCAACACTTCTGTTCAGAGGAGAATCCTTAAAGAATTATAGAGTTCCACACTGCCCTTTTTTCTGTCACATACAGCACCACTTGTCTGCCCCTCTTCTATATAATGCTATTTATAATTTATTGCAATGTCTGAATCAGCAAGCTTCACCTAAAATGGGTAAGAATCATGCAGCCTTCCAGATGTTGGACTACACAGTTCAGCAGCAACACAGCCAATGGTAAGGAATGCTGCAAGTTGCAGCCCAGCATGTAGAGGGTCATATGATTCCACCCCTGCTAAGGGGAAACTGAAAAATAAGTTAGTGCTTTTTCTTGTGTGCAAGTTTGATGGACTGAATTCATACTGTTTCCCATAGTTTGCATCATGAAAGTCTACCAAGCATCTTCAATTAATGCAGTTGCAATTAACACCTTGAATTGTCCTTGGATAGGAAAAATACTAACTTACTTTCTTATAGCTGATTTGGAAGATGAAATATTCATTGTTACCTTTAGTACTTGAAAATGCCAATGGTAGTCAACAGTTTTCTCCACCATGACAATATCTTACCATGAGAAGTGTCAACACTCTCTTTGCAGTTATGGTGCTTGCAATATGACAGCAGTTGATGTAACCGGTACTACTCATTTTAAACAGGGCATTTGCATCAGATAATACTTCTCTGGAATAAATATCAGCCATAAGTTTAGTGTTGAGTTCTGCTGGTCCTGTTCAAATCAATCTCTTGTTTCAGTGGTTTTTTCACTTTAAGTTGTTAAGTTCTTTCACATGGTCTGAAGCTGATATAATCTAGGGCCTTTCTTCAAAAAATAACCCTGGTCATTTAAAGAACTAACAAAGTTTTCAAAATCAGCCACCTGGAAAATAAAACAGATGTATTATCCAAACAGAGAAAATACTGCATATGAAACCTTTCCCTGCAAGAAGTTGAAACAATGTTTAAAGATGTAAAAATATTTAAAGATTTTCAAAATAGAGTGGAATTTCTGTCCATGCGACGACAGTTTTCTTCTCTGTATGTGTAGGGGTAGAGAAGTCAAAACTGACATGGAGACAACAGAAGCCCTTCAGCTCATCTAATGTAAGACCATGTATCCTTCCATTTTATAGAAACGTTCCATCCAGATCAGTGAAATGTGCTTTGCATCAAGTTGCCAGGCATGTATTGATGTGCTGCATGAAGTATTACTGAAACCTATTTAATGAGATTTTTTTCTTTTTCCTACTGATAAAATCTGAATGAAATCATTCTCTCAATTTTCAGTATTTATGAAATAAAATACAGTCATCCCTCTACATTTGCTAGGGTTAGGACCCCTGTGAAAGTGGAAAACCTGTGAATAACACTAGGCCCTCCCAAACCATATTTAACACACACAAAAAGTATGATCACCATGTCCA
Organism: Ctenosaura bakeri; assembly: GCA_948474755.1. Taxonomy (NCBI): domain Eukaryota; kingdom Metazoa; phylum Chordata; class Lepidosauria; order Squamata; family Iguanidae; genus Ctenosaura; species Ctenosaura bakeri. The sequence continues at coordinate 93,604 of CAOLHI010004829.1, read as the reverse complement.
ACCCACCATAGATTCCTTTGAGGCATCAGGGCTCCTTCACAAGGCAGAAGTGGGTGGCTGGTGGGGCTGACTGCCACCTCCACTGCTGCCCCACACCATTTTCAAGAGGAACTTACAAGCCTCGTTCAGAGTCTCACAAGGCTTGCAGTCCTTGTTAATAATGGCATAGGAAGGCAGCAGAGGTGACAGCAAATAGTCCATGAATAAGCAAATCTGCAAAAATGACACTCGCAAATGCAGAGAGCTGATTGTACTGCAGAAAGAAATGGAAAGACTGCTAGATATAGTGTAGATATTAGTCTGCCCAAAAAGAAAGACATGTTTCATAAGCAACAAAGTTTCCAATTCAGATGCAAGATGACGAATCAACACATCTTGATTTCCAAATGTATAGGACAAAAAGTCAACAGTCAAAGCTGCAGCAATATGAATCAGTTCCTCCAGTCAAGGGAAATAATGTTCCCGGGAATATAATGTTACTCAGGTGATAAAACTAACAACTCGTTTCATCCTTCCCCAATACATGTTTATAATCTGACTTACTTTTATGTTTACTTCCTTTGCAATCTGCCGAAGCTGTTGAAACTCAAAGATGTTGTTGTAGGTTCTTTCTGCAATACTATGGAGGGCAGAAACAAATCGCTTTGCTTGTGACCTGTTGCTCATTCCTGAACCATGTTGAGAACGTTCAAAATCCAACTTCCCAAACTCATCAGAGTAAGTTCCTAACATGCTTAAGAAAAGAAAATCCAAAACACAATCAACTGTATTTAAAGCAAAACTACAAACTAGGCAGATAACTACATTTCAAACATAGTATTTTAGCCCTTAGCCACAATGGTTTGAAGTAATCATTTTTTAAAACAAGAGTATATGTACTTTGCAGTTCTAGTGTTTAGGTTCCATGTAACCCAGCACATTATTCAACTATTATTCAACCAAGCTTTGTTTCAGAGTTCACAAATCTGTTCTGAAATTTTCAAAACTAAAGGATTACCAGGAAAACTCAACTGAGTACAAAGCCAAACTACAGTATTAGCTTTATTTAGTTTATACCCTACCTCCTTCCCAACATGGGATCCAAGATGGGGAATGTAAAAGGTATTTAAAATAGCATGCAAGACTTCAAGAAATCTAGACCTCAGTCAGGCAAGATACTAAAAAAAGTGGGGTGAGTAGAATAAGGAGGGCAGAATGGCTGACTTGATGTCACAGAATCTGGATGGACAGAGTCTTAAGATGGAATATGGGATAAGGTTGTAAATGTTCACAGGAATCTCTACAAAGTATGGTGGTTGCTTCACATTCTACCTAGCACTGATGTTAAGCTCTCACATACTAGGGAGATCAAAACATCTGGCTATGTGTGTAATTTATTGTGGATATGGCTTATGTAGAACGCAGTTTATTATAGTATGTTATTCTTTCTGAGTATGATTACCATTTTTGTATTTTGACTTGTTTCTACAGAAACGTTTTCCTTCATGAAATAAGTGTTCTGACAGCAGTACTTTTGCTCTTTTAAAGGCTTAAGTCTCGGGACAGACCTGTGGGGAAAAAGATGTACCATTTCTGCCCATTTATCCTCTTGTGCAGACACTGTCCTGTTTGTCCAGTGTATAGTGTAGAGGGGCACTGCTGCCATAGGATGGTATATATCATGTTGGAAGCAGAACAAGTGAATGTACTGCTGATGTTGTGGGTGATATTACTGGCCCCTAGAATATTGCTCCCAGAATAGATGTGGGGACAGAGCTGATGTCTGGGTTTGTGACAGCATCTTGTCCCTGTATTCCATCCATATTATGCATCCTGTTGTAACTGAGTAATTGTTCAATATTTGGAGGCTGTTTATAGTCCAATAAAGGCCTGCCTCCCAGAGCTTGTGAGAGGGCTGTATTTTCTCCAAAATTGATTGTAGCCTCCTTCAACCCCCCTGGACAAACAATATGAGTTTTAAAGGCTGGATTCCTTGACCAAGGAAATTACAAGGGAAGACTAAAAAGAAAAATAGCTGAATTGAATTATATTCACAAATTCCAATCCATTAGCAGAAGTATGAACAGAGACAATGGCTTTGTGGTGTACTACATGTATCAATACAGAATCCTTGCTACTGTGCAGGTAATAAAAGCAATCTTCTCAAATAAGGTTTTGAACCCAAGAAAACTGACTTTCGGTAAGCAGATTTATTGCTTTCACACATTAACACTCACTGACCACTGTAAAGATCTGAAAAACCTGTATCACCTTACATAGTCCTTTGAAAATTTAGGGCAAGGGTCATGATTTGCATCTTTCTGGATCCTATTACATTCCATCCCACTCCTAGAACTGTGTAAATATGCTTTATATCTGGAGTCCTGTATGTATCTACATTTGGAGAAGCAGGTTTCTAGCCAAGAAAGCTCATACTAAAATGAAAAGCAGTTAGTCTTGAAGATGCTGTAACAGTCCTTCCTTTTCCCTTTCCCCTTCCTTTCTCCTTTTTATGCTGCAAGAGACTAACACGGCTACTTCTTTAAAGAGGAATAAGAATGTTGCTCTGTGAACTTCATGTTTCTTGGTGATATGTAAAGCTGATCTAAAGATGTGAAGTTACCCTTCTTGTATAACCAAAAGCCTGTTCTGCTCTGTCTTGCCTGGATTGAATGTGAGTTTTTGGGAACTCCTATAGCCAGATCACAGTCACCTGCTACCATGGAATCCACACAAACACCTACCTCCAAATCAATGGTCTGGGGCTACTATAAAACTTTGATTGGGATCCAAATAAGGATCTTTTAGCAAAAAGGCTAAGGTGGGTGGCAAGTAATCCAAGGAGAGGATTCTGAGAAACCACCTTAAAGAGAGGTTTTGTCACACCTGTGCTATCCCCCTAGGTCTTTGTTCTAAAAAGCCCTCCTGAAGCTTACAAAGGCACTGTAGCAGCTTTACACACAACATATGCCAATATTTAAGTTAGCTCACGTCTACAGCCAGGTTCATGGTCTGATTGGGGTGGGGGAATGGAAAATACTGAGGAGCAATTTACAGCAACTATGGAAGCCAGAACAGTCTGCATGCGGTGACGATGTGGGTATTACATCTTGCCTTCAGTCGCTACCAGCTATAATAATTGGATTGTCTGCATGAAAAAATACAGTTTAACTACCTACCCTAAACCAGTGTCTCCAATGTGCATACACACCACTGAGTTGAGTAAGTGCAGCCATTCATTCTTGTGTAGTAAGCAGCTGCACATGCCTAACAAATAAGTGTGCAGATAACTGAACCAAATAGAGAAAAACTGCTTTTACAGAACTCCGTGTGTGCACTGGAACCCCATTGGTTTTTGCCTTGTTCTAATAGTGCTTTATCAAAGACAGAGAAATTGTAGCCAATAGCCCACATCTATTTTGTGGCCCCCAAGAGCCCCACACTCTGAATTTTCTTTAGAATATATTTCAAACTGAAAATGGTCCCACCCCCTGTAGAGGCATAGGGAAGGCAATGTCATCTTTGTTAACCCCCTTCAACTGTTTCATTCCAGGAGAGAACTGTTTCCAAAACCAGCAGTGATTCGGAATTTGTTTTGGGGGGAAAAAGGCATCTCTTGGACCTAAAACAATCCAGAGGGGGCTCAAAACATTGCAAAATTGGGCCTCGCTGCCCTTGTAGGATTCAGGGGTCATTTTGAGTTTTTGAAAAAGTTTAAAAATAGAGGATGGGGATGTGTGCAAGGCCCACATGCCTCCAAATTCTAGTGAGGGATGTATATATTCTCCGAACCTCAGGTAGCTGCCCATCCCAATCTAGAATAAAAGTACCTGTATTTCATTATTTCTATGACATCCTCAGCATCTTCTTTGGTAGCTTTTTCTCTCAATTCTAATCTTGACCGTGCCTTAAACAGAAAGTGTAATTAAAATTAAGGTAGTATAATGTCATAATAAAAGTTCCTCCTTGATTTAATCAAACTATACAGCAACTTCTCAAAGTCACATATGCCTCTGTCTGGACATCATGTCCTCACATCCCTCTGGCCAGCTGCAGCTCACAAGGAAGGGGATTTCACTAAAATCTTGCCTCTCTCCCAGTCTGTTTTAGGCTGGTGGGACTTTTTTTTTTTCTTTTCCAAAACTAGAAATGACTGCTGACTGGGAGATGTTGGAAGGACTTGGGGCCACAGTGGGGATCCTAATGTGGCCGATGGGCTGCACTTTTTTCCTCCTTACCTTAAAGCAAGGTTTCTCAACTCGGGTTCCTTGGAACCTTAGGGTTCTATGAGGGATTGCTAAGGGTTCCTAAATAGATTGAAAAACTGAAAAATATGACTGAAAGAAAATTTTATATATAATTTTGTAGATATAATAATTTTTACACAGGGGTTCCCTAAGACCTAAAAACTATTCCAAACATTCCTCCAAGGTAAAAAGGTTGAGAAAGGCTACTCCAAAGGATCTAAAGAATAGAGAAAAATACCTGCTGTATTCTACAATTTGAGTTCAGGGATATTTCAGCACAGTTACTGAATTAGGTTAAATTAGCTGTTTCTTTTAAGGGGTTCTGATAATAACTGCATTCATGAAATAACTATTGCTGGATTGAGTGTTAAAATAGCCTATGTGTTATATTGCTAATGACTTAATGGGAGGCATGAAAGGTAGAGGGAAGATGGAAGAAGCCATAACAAATTATAGCAAGTCATAATTTTGCACATATAAACCAACTCTTGTATTTCTACTTAAAAAGATATTAAGCAATTTAACTGAAAAAGTTCTCCAAAGACTTTTGAACTGAAAAAGTTCACCAAAAACTTTTGAGGGCTATAGCCAATCTGAATAAATAGTGCTAGACTAGGTGTACCTAGTGGTTTGATACAGTTTACAGTAACTTCATGAGATCTGAAATTAGAATTTGATCCAAAATACAATGCGCTGTCTTCTGGAGCAACCTACACACACATGAATGTAAGATCACACGAAGCATTACGTTCCATTATAGTTAACGGACACAATGGGTACACATGTTGGGCCGATGGCTACAATGGGACACGACGCTCGTGGGTTTCTTGAAAAGTCCTCCCTCATACATGGCAGGCACACTCTACTTTAGAGGCTATGGAGAGAATCTCAAAGGACTTTGATAAATCCTCTGAATGACATATTAAAGGGCTATGTGACCATCCAGAATAAAGGCAAAGAGGAGACAAAGTAGCCTGACTCAATGTAAAGTATGGTGAGGAAGCAGAAGGACAGTTAATTATAAAGTGAAGTTGACTCAGCAGGAAGAATGTTGAGTTGCACCAACAGATTCAGAAATTATAACACTCTCCTCACCACTGGTGAGATCTTTTCAGTTATGGGACAACGACAGTTATAGAAATTGAAGTGTATAAATATGACTGAGGCCAGTGTGCTAACTTCTAAAAAATGCTCTATAATTTAAATTTATTTGCACAAAGAGATGGCAGAAGCATACAAACGGTTGAGTTTCTTACTGCTGTCCTACAAGCACAAGAAATTAACAGTTCAGATTTGATCTCACTCTAGTCCCACCATGTTGATGGTATCCTCATATGTTAAAGTAAACCAGTTCTTTCTAATGCACATAACAGAATCTTTGCAGTATCTTTGTCATCCACCACCCTCACTTTAAAATCCACTAATATCTCTACAGTCTATCTCCTATCAAACTTTCCCTATTTTAAAACTCTTAATTAACAAGCAAAAATGAAAAAATACCTCTGTAAGACGTATTAATGATTCTAGTTGTCGAGTAGTGATGGGAGTACCATCTGCTCTTTGGCTTTGTTGCCGGAGTTCAAGATAGAATTTCTGGAGAACCTGAGCAGCTTCTGGAGATAGTCTGGGGTGCACATACTGCCGAGCATAGCCAACATATTTCCTTAGCAGTTGATGTGGAATTGGGTCTAAGCTTTCTCCTGGAATGACCTAACAATAAAAATATAATTCAGGCATTACAAAGTTTCACTTTGCTTGGCCTGCACAATAATACTATCAGATATGTACTACAGCAGTTGCCACGGGTACAATGTTAGACCTGAAAGACCCAAGTTGAACTCCAATCAGAGCAAGCAATTCCTCCTAACACAGAGTTGTTAACACCCTTGTTAACATTCATTCTCTTAATACTGAAGACCACACAGCAAATGAATTTTTATTTCAAATGACACTTATCCAAACAAACAATAAATATATTTCAAACAAAAACGAACTAAACAAAAAAGGCAAAAACAAAAAAAATAAACAAAAAGCACAACATAAAAAAACCACTGGGGTGTTGCTTCTCTATATCAATATCAAATACATTCACTATAGTTTAACAGTCCTCTACATTTCCAAATTTTATTTCTTTTCTAGATATTGTTCTCATTTCAACTATATACATTTATTTAAAAAAAATACTTTGCTATAACTGAGTGATTTGACTTGGTGGTACTACTATTTTCATGTTTGCATTTGCATGCTGAATAAACAGATACTGTGTTTGCCAAAATTTACCATCCATCCTATCTTCTCATATTGATTTAACAGTTCATGTTAACTTTTCCATTAAGGCAACATGCCAACTTTATTTAACCCTTTATTACTACTTTGATCCCACAGAACAAATTAAAAATAGGTAGGATCCATCTTCCCATTCTCTGAACAGTTGGAAAGTATTTCTGGGCAAGTGAAGTAAGGAAATATTTCCTTCCATTTGCAGCTTCTTGGGACCTCAAAGGCACCTTGACCTATGAGTGCCTTAACCTTCAGGCTTTTAGGGAACTGTTGGTAGAAGAGGAAAGCTGAGACTGCAAACGCAGATCACCATGTGTGGCCCTTCAGGCCCTGGCTATTCTTCATAGAGTTTGATGATGTTTTATCAACATCTAATTGTAAATTTTTGAACAACAAAATTAAAATCAAATGTGAAAGCCTTGTTTGGGTGCTCTGTCTAATTAGAGCCACAGGATGTCTTGAAAGAAACAGTTTTTTAAAAAAAAGGATGAAGTTTGCTCCTAACAATGAAGAAACTACTATTGAAGAAATAACAGTTCAATGACAGAGGTAAAAAATAAACAAACTGTATGCTCTACTTTATAAATATACATATTAAAAAAGCAGGATCAGAGTTCGAACAGTATTTCAAAAGCGCATTCACAATTTGTAGTTTCAATAAGGTAAGATTTTGTACCTTTCAGAACCCTGTGAACATCCATAGGATTTTAGGAGGATTTTGCACATGGATTCTGTTAGTTGAGCAGAAGCAGGGATACTACCATGAATATTACACAATTGTGCATTCCTTCTAAATTGAAGGGTCTGGTTTTCAAATCCTAAGATTTAAAGAGATTTCTATTCCATGCAGTCAAGGACGAAAAACAACTTACAAATCTGAAGGCAGGTGTCTAAGGCAGAAGTTATCTGATTGAGGTTTTCTGAGGCACCATGTATCTCTCTCATCCTACATATATAAATCCCTGTTCTTACGCTCATAGGTGTAATCTACTATATAAAAGTCAAATTTGTGAGTGAATTTGTCTGTTTGTCCATGTCAGGCAGGTGAAGAACTCATATGATTGGCTGGCTATGAAGATTCTATGGAATCCTAGGATTGGCAGTTCAGAGAGGGGCCTTTAGAATTCTTTAGAATTCTCACTCAGAGAACTCAGGCTGGTTGCTCTGGAGACAAGGCCTAGCAGCAAAAAGGAGGGCAGTGTATTCCCTCAGGAACCCAAACTCTGTATGCTAATAACTCTGAATACAGATTAGCTTGGAGAATATGGGGAAAACTTACAGACAGGTACTGGACAAGACAGATTGGGAAATTACAGACACAGGATCTCAAATCTGTATATTTCAACTGTATCTAATTCCAAAGGTAAGGTAAGGTAACTCCTAAGGTATTTCTAACATGAATTATCTATGAGAAAATAAAATCCCAGGCAAAGTCGAGTATATACATTAGTTTAGAATAAAAGAGAACAGACTGATTTAAATGCATTAATTTCCACATTTTTTCTCAAAAAGTCACATCAAAAAAATTTTTTCATTAAAATACAGAAGCCAAATGCTTAAAGCAAAATCTGGGATGCTCCTCCTTTACAAAAAGGGTCACAAGAACAAAAAGAATGAGAAAATGGATCCCAAGTCCCCAGCCAGTGCTACGCTGTTGCTATGCCCTTTAGCATGTAGCCTGTAATATATCTAAAAAAAAAAAAAAAATAACCACATTTCCCCATTCTTTGCAAATATCTTTTATGAATCAATAGGTGAACCACAAGGCAGGGCACCTTCCATCATTTATGTAACATATTCTGTTTGCCAAATGTTGACATTCCAATGGTAGTAAACAATGGTTAGAAAAGAATTTAGGGCATATGAGAGCTTGGCAGAAAAAGCAGGACATGGAATCCACAAATTTCATAGTTGCATGGGAACAACTTAGTGGGATCAAGGAAAAGAGAGAGAGGAAACTGACAACTGATGGAAAGTTAAAAAAAATCTGATGGTAATAGAAGATTAAAGAAGGGTTTATGGTATCGAGAAGTTTCAGGCTGATGCCTAACAGCATCACCTGCAGGCAAGTCAATTTTTAAAAGCATATGAAAATAAAACATTAGGGCGAGAACACATTTAAGATTCCTTACCCAAGACTATGCATACTGTAAGTGAGGGATCAACAGGAGAGAATGGGATCTTAATGCTACAAGTTAAGCCTCCTATACCTCCTTGTGGAAGAAAACATTTCCAAAGCATATCCTTTTCCAAGACCCTGCACTAATTTTTATGGGCACATGGGGTTAGAATATATATATACATCATATATGTAAAAACCTAAACGTAACATATTACCTTTAATCTCTCTGATAATGGTTTGTCTGAAACAGCTTCAAGGACTGATATATTTGAATTCTGAGAGCTCCCACGAGACACCACAGTACTGCTGCATCCAGGTTGTTTTCTAGCTCTCATTGCCATCACATGTTCAGAAAGCAAGTGGTCATGATCTTCATTTGGTATATCCAGTAGTATGAATACCAAGTCAAATCGGGACAACAGAGCACTTCCCATTCTACATATGGGGGGGAAAAGGCACAACAGATTACTGTGCTGATGTGCATCCAGGAGTTGAGTACAACTTCCGTCTTTATGAGCAAAGCATACCCGAAAGCATAGTTAGTATGAATAATTCATACGTAGGGTCTCTTTAAAGGAATTTTATATATACACATACTCCAAGTTTAACATTTTTCAAATTAATGAAAATTACACAAAAATCAATTCTTAATTAAAAAATTATCCCATTATTTCTGTTGCAAACTACATTACAGACATTTACTAAGTACTTACTTTAAATTCTCAGATACAGTTTTGGCTTTATTATAGTGTCCTCCAATTGGATTTGCAGCAGCTATAATTGATGTCCTAGCTGGCAAGCTGCAAACAATACCAGCCTTAGCAAGGCTGATACTCTGCTGTTCCATAGCTTCCAACAAGGCTTGGTGCTGGCTCCCCATCTTATCAAACTCATCTATTCCACAAATACCTAAAAATGAATTTACAATAGGAAAAAAAAGAATTGGCAGGGGTGTACCCCTGTACACTCAAAATAAACAAATGAAAAGTGTCAGACAAAGGATATATAGAATGATATACAAAAACAGACCTTTGAATCAGTACTCACTGACCCTTGTCCATCCTGGCTAATTAAAGCTGCCGGAGGAGGACTGGCCAATTGGATGGTGGAAGTTGCAAATGCTTCTTGGAAAGAGGGCTTTGTTCGTACCTCTCTAAAAGAGGCAATTGTTGAAAAAAACTTCATTGAATCCCATTTGCCTAGGTAACTACAGCGTGCCCTCTGCATAGGCAAAGGTTCCACTCCAGGCACCCCAATGTAAACCAAAAAACGTGAGTGTTGCATCCCATTATAATCAGTTGACAATATGTGCACACACCTGCAGCAGCATGAGTACATGCCTGCTGCATCAAATGACTATAATGGGATGCAATGCTTCACATGACCTCACATGCTGGGGGACTGCTGCTCAGTCTTTTAGCCATTAGCCTATGGGATCAATAGGGCCCCCTATGCTTTTTAAAATATACATGAAGCCACTGGGAGAGATCCAGAGCTGTAGGGTCAGGTGTCATCAGTGCACTGATAATACTCACTTCTCTCTCTCCTCTACAACCCGTGCCAAGAAGGACATGGTAGTACTGAATCATCATCTGAATGCAGTAAAAGACTGGATGCAGGTGAAGAGACTGAGGCTTCATCCAGACAAGACAGGAGTGCTGCTGGTCAGTAGGAAAACTAACCTGGAACTGGCATTGCCCTCCCTCTGAAAGATCACATTTGTAGCTTGGGTGTGCTGTTGGACACAGCACTGTTCCTGGAAAGTCAGGTTGTCACAGTGGGCAGAAATGCCTTTGCTCAGCTTTAGCTGGTGCATCACCTCCACCCTTTCCTGGGGACTGCTGATGTGGCCACAGAGGTTCATGACTTAGTTACCTCCCAATTACTCCACTGTAATGTGCTCTATTTGGGGCTGCCCTTGAAAAGTGTTTGGAAGCTGCAGCTATAGCAAAATGCTATTGCAAAAGCTACAGCAAAATGCTGCAGCCAGACAGGTGTCAAGTGTGCATTTTAGAAACCATGTAACACTGGTCTTATGTTGGCTTCCAACTTGCTTCTGAGATTAATTCAAAATGCTGGTGTTGACCTACAAAGCCCTATACAACTTGAGGTCAGGATATCTGAGAGCCCTCCTCCTCCCATAAAAGCCTTTCAGTAATTTGAGATCTTCAGAGGACAGCCTGTTGCATGTCTCAACACCTCATGAAGTCAGGTTGGCAGGTACGGGTAACAGGTTTCTCTGAAGCAGCCCCTCGACAGTGGAACTCCCTTCCCAAGAAAGTTATGCTGAGCCCATCTCTTGTCATCTTCTGGTGGGCAGCCAAAACAGTACTGTTCTGTATTCAATGTTTGAAATTGCTTTTTTAAAACTATTTTAAAGCTGGATTCTAGGATTGTTATTTAGACTGCTTTTAGGAGCTTTTAAAGAATATTTTAATTAAAGAGTGTTTTAAAGTGTTTTTTAAAATGTTCTAAGTTGTTTTAATTGGTTTTTATTTGTTCAGGAGTTAGGAGATGACACACATACTTTACATAAATAAATACTCTCTTCTCTAATGACATAATTTTATACTGTAAAAGTTTTAAAAATGGTTTCAATTTTTTTTAAAGTGCTAATTAGTGCCAACAAATTTTTAATATTCAGTTGGAAGCTCCTCCAGAAAAATCTGTTGTACACAGCTTAGTCAAAGAGTTTCACAAGCACACAGCAATGGGCAATTCCTTGCCTCTTAATCAGATGTTTATGTATGCTTGCCAGTTTAGGATTATACTTCATACTTCTGATGGAGCAGACTCTGCTGTATGCACATTTTTGCTACAACCAAAAGGCAATCGTTAACTCTTCCTTGTTCAGATAAGAATACGTTAGTATAACACCTTGATCTCCAAGCACAAGGGCACCAGCTTCCAAGGAAAAGTCGCCAGAGGAACTGTCTCTGGACAGAGTTACAGTCAGGCCGGATGTAGTAGTGGCATTGCCACAAACATATACCCCACGAGGTGCAATGTTACATACAGCCTAAAGAAACAAAGGAGAAAACGCAAATGTTGAATGCCATGAACCAACCGCTACAGTTACACTAAAAATAACAAAATATTAAAGGAACAATATATAACATTTTCCTGTGTTGGAATTTAATACATATCAAGTGCTGCAGTATACTTTAAAAATAATTTTGAAGGTTAGCAATAAAAGAAGAAATGAACTACATGCATACGTAAATGAATCCATACTTGCAACATCTGACTTTTGCCCAGTCCTGGATCTCCGACGATCAGAAGATGTGGGTCTCCTCGAATAGGAATCCTATTCTTATCATCCACATACTTCTGACACCCTCCAAATAACGCCAGTACTAAACCAGCTTTCACAATCTGTTAAATAAAAGAGTGACACATAATGGACTGGATAGGATTTTGTCAACATGCTAGCACATCATCAAACTGTGCCTTGGGAGGAAGCTAGATTTCAGATATAAGATGAAATGTAACGACAAAATACCAAGAATCAGAAGCAAGGGAATAAAAAGCACTTCACGGGTTTACTCCCATAAAATCAGTTTATAGAAGACAGAACAGCAGTCTCAGATAAACTCCTATAAAAATAATGACAATGTATAACACTAGCATAACATCTAAAAAGGTTTCTTTTGTTTCCTTTTCTTTGTTGCTCTTTTTTTTTCTTTTGGAATAATTAATGACAGCCAATACATAATTAAATTTCCTGTAGACCATTATGCATTTTCACAGTGGCCTTCAAAACAGGCCAAGATCAGACCATATGAAAGAATAAACATTTTGTTTTTAATACTAAGAAATCAGACAAAATCAGGGAAATACAAGTAACAGAAGCCCAAAACTTTACATAGTGCTATTATACATTCCTTACTAATGGCTGCTTAACAGACAACAGGGAAAATATAGTCATTTCAAAAACTAGGCATTTAAAATACAGAATTGTCTTTTCCAGAGAAGCATTTAGGACACAAATGTAAGTTTCTCTCTGAGATGCACTTACCTCATGACCATAGATTGTTGGACAGAGAGAGCTAGGAGGGGGAAAATATTGAAATAAAAGGTTAATAAAAATATTTAGGCTTGTGAATGATCTGTGTGAACAGCCACATTCACATACATGAAATTTGTGCTAAGATAGTACAGAGAGTACCACTAAACTGAACTCTGAAGTCTGTGCATATTAACCTGATTTGCACTGCATACATAATTAATCATTTTAATTAATAGTTTTTTGAAGTGCCAAGAGGAACATACTGAGAAAGGACCAGGATATATTACTCACAGAGCCCTATTCTGATTTTACCACACACTTTCCCCTTGCAGCCATGCAAATAACAACTACTACTACTACTACTACTATATTCACTTATATTCCACCTTTCTCCCAATAATGGGGACTCAAGGAAGCTAACAACATGTTTAAAAACAATACAGATTAAAAACTATGCAAGACTTTCATAAAAGTATAAATATAATTTTTTAAAATTGTTTAATTGCTTTTAAATAAACTTAAAACATTAAACATTTTTTAAAAAGTAAATAACTGTGCAAACCATAAAACAGCACAGTACATCATTAAATTCGAAATAAGGAAATATCATTTTTTTAAAATGCTGAGATTCTTAGGTGCCAAACATCACTCTCATTATCTTATTTTTTTTCTTTTAAGGGATTACAGAACACACATAGTCCTGCTGATATCTTGCTAGCAACAATAGATTTAGCAGATAATGTCTGAGTTTTCTTACAAGTCTTATAACCATTACTCCCACATTGCAAAGATCAACATGTAATTTCTTAATATTCCAAAGTGATAAAACACCAGTAGCATCATGGTCTATTAAAAAGTTAAAGACTTTCAGTTATCTCTTTCACTGTGTAAGATCTTAAGTGATTAACTTTGCTGGACTGGTGTTAAAATGCTTAACTGTAGGCTGTATTATGCACATTTATAAACGTACATTAGTTACACAATGATTACTCACACTCACTATCCTTCCCATGAAGTACTAGATGCCAAGAACTAAATCATGCTGTCACCTTAAAAATATCCTGGATCCCAGGGAGTACAGAATGAGCATTTCAGATTCTGCCTCCAAAGCATCTCAAAATCTAGTACAATCTGTTTTTTACACTCCAGTTAGCACTCACTTATCCCCTGCCAGACAATTTAGAACAGAGAACAGAATATGTTGTTCTTCCTTTGTGTATCAGATGAAACTGGGGTCACAAATAAGATTTAAAAAGAAAACTCTTCCAAAGAAAAGCAGATTGTTGTGCTCTGTTCAGTGCACTCACTGTAGCTATGACTAATATGGCACTGCCTCTACACATAGTCTTTGTGAAGTCACAAAAGGGAACAGTGACATCCTATCCTATCCCTGAAGTTTCCCAGGATTCTAGTTGCCACACATGAAGCACAAAAAGACTGTAACATCTGCCTCGGCTACATCCAGCCCAAACTCAAGGTCAGTATCTTTTTCTTACATATCTGCTACAGGCTTCCCGCACTTATCTGACAGGTTAGGAACTAGAACACTGTCAGAAAATGGAATTGGCTGAAAAACAAAACCCATGTACTGTACTGTAGGGAGCATGAAGGACTCACAGCGGCTCACTTGGGACCAACCACACATGCACTGGTTGAAAAGTCTCTCAGCTGGCTAAGCGCCTCCTCCCCCAGCTCACTTTGCAAGGAGTGTATGCATGCAAATAGCTCCAAGCAAGCCTCCTTAGGCAAGAAAAACTGATGAAAGAGCAGAAATGTGGAGGGAGAACCAGTATGACAAAATAGGCATGGAAATTTTCCTTCACAGACGGCCTCCTTTTTGTAAGACCACCACCCCCTCAAAAAAAATTCTAGTTAGGATGCCTTGCTGGAAAAAGAAGTCTTCTTAATATAAACATTCTAGGCTCTGCATTTAGAAGAATACCCCAAAATTATGTCACTGAAACCCTTCCCAAAATTTTATCATTTAAACCCTGCCTTATGGGTTTAGGGGGATGCAGAAGTAGGGATTTACTTTCCTAAGGCTCAGAGAACAACAAATTGTATGGAACCTCGTGAAGTGTCTTCTGGAACACATCTGTGCAATCTTAGCATACTGAGAAAAGTTCTAAAATTGTATTTTCATGTTTGGGAGCAAGAAAATGGAAGAGACATGTCCATTTGGAAGGTTTAGTTTTAAGATTTAGATGATATGGTTTCTGTGATATGATAAGTTTAAAGCAAATGTTTATTTTAATAATCATTATATTAGCGATGCCATACTAAGAGTCTGAAGTAATTCAAGATAAGATTGTGTGTTAAAATGCCTTTTTGGAACTTGCCACATGAAGCCTTGTTTAAGAGAGAAATAACTTTTAAAGATAAATGGTTAACATGTAGATTTGTTATGGATAGAAAAATACCAATTTTGAATGAAAACAAGTGAGGAATGATCCAAGAAGATCATGATATTCAACCGTTTGTATACAAACAGTTATCTGAGCATTTTGAAACAGATTAAAAATTGTTTGATTTTCAAATATCTAAACTGAAATTTAAAGAGCAATTGTGTAATGATGATGAACAACTGATAGCAAAAATGTACAAGTTAGTGTTGAGATTAGAGACAGATAATAGACAGGTAAAAGATTATATGATTAAATGTGTACAAAATGTGGGTCATAACATACAGATTGAACAATGGGAAAAATGTGGACAAGAGATTTGAAGTTTACATGAAGCTATGATCTCAGAAAAATTTTTTATAAAATAATGTACATATGGTATTTAATACCAGAAAGATTGTCCAAAATGTATATTGGACCCACTAATATTTGTTGGAAATGTAAAAAGAAAGGACTTTTTTATATGTGTGGACATGTGAAAATGCAAAGAAATTTTGGGTTTTGATGCATCAGTCAGTAGAAGACATGTTGGATGAAGATTCAACTAAAACCAGAGTTCTTCCTACTAGGACTGATAGACGATCAGATAGATAAGAAGTCTGGAAGAATCATACAGTATATGATTATAGCTGCCAGACTACTTTTTGCCCAGCAACGGCAAGATCTAACTATCCCATTTCAAGAAGACTGAATGATAAAACTGTGTGATTTGGCAGAAATGGACAAACTGACTTTTTTTGATCAAAGAACAATAGTTGAGTAGATTTAAGAAAGAGTAGGACATGTGGTTTGTTTATTTGAGAGATCATAGACAGAGAATCTAAATTTTGGGTTTTGAAGGTTAGTAGCTTGTAGTTATGACAGCAGAAGTGTTTACATAATTTTATAATATCAAATAAGTATTTATTCTAGTATAATAAACATCAGCTGGGGTGTATGCGTACAGCCATTTTAGCCCTTTTTTCATTAATTTTCTCTTTTTAGATTACATTATTTTTGTTAATGTTGTTTGCTTATTGTTTTTCAACTTAGTGCTATGTATTCCTTTATGTGTTTTTTTTTTATAAAAAATATTCAACAGCCATGGCTGCAGCCTGTGGAAGCCTGTAATTCAGGGAGGGTTATTAAGAAAAGTTTGGTGAGAAATTTCCCTTTATAAATCAATGTATCCAAATGTTAAAAACGCATAGTAAAGGGGGAGAGAAGAAAAGAAAAATGGTACAACTACACAGAGAAAGCTAAATACAAATCAACAAAGCTCAGGTAAATTACCCAGTGCATTTTACCTCTGAATAAATTACTGAGTTCAAAATCCATCCAAAGTACCATGCGGAGCAAATTCTCTAAGAGAAATAGTACGAAAGCATCTTTTGACTCCCAGTTGAATGCCTCCATGAAACTCAATACTGGGGGAATATTTCACTTATTTACGGCATATTGTTTTAGCTTTGTATATCAAATGACAGTGATTTGAGACCAGCAAACCTTCTAAGGAAACAGACTTTTTTCAACCAACTGTTAGAGAAGCTCCATTTCTGATGTAAATCACTCAGTGTAACATGATTTAGAGATTGCTTCCACTTTCTTAATGATTATTGACTTCCAAAGGAAATAGCTAATCTGGACAAGACAGCTCATCCTGGAAAAGGAATTAACCTGAGGATGCATTTTTTTAAGGACAGAAAACAACCTCTGTTGTGAATACCCAGAAAACTTCTGGCTGTAGATTCCCCAGGGGGCACTGTTGCTGTGTTCAGAATCTAGACTTTGTCACAACAAACAAACAAGCTGAGTTGGTTCAGCTGCAATTCCTCACATTTACTACCTGCTTAAATTTTATAAGCCTTGGAGATGACACTGATTTGCTTTTCATTCTTTTCATTTCAAAACTAACTTCCACTTTCATCTTTTATGTATGAAAACAAAGATGGATCTGATGCTAAGAACAGATTCGTGGAAATGATCTAAAGGCAAGAAATACCTACAAATATGAGAGGGGAGGCATTTTGAAATAAAACTGAAAAGGAGTGGGCATCAAGGAAGGATTCACTTGGGGTGGAGATAAACAGCGTTTGTGGGATACAACAAAAAAACTTCTACAAGTGCATTTGATTTTCTTGAGAAGCAGAAAACACAATGAAATGTGTTGAGCTTTCAAATGTGGATTCAAGGCAATCTTGCACATATTCCACCAGGGAGCCCAGATATGGCTTGTAATGGTTCTACATTTAACCAAGAAAAAAAAACCCTCTCCCTTTAATCACATTTAGAAGCATGTGAAGAATTTAGAAATTGATGTTAACTACACTTACGCCTAAGCACGTACTTGTGCTTATGATTAAATTATGGTTGTTGCTGTATGCCTTCAAGTCATTTCCAATTTATGGTCACCCTAAGATAAACCTATCAAGGTCACCCGTTGGGTTTCCATGGCCAAGCAGGGAATCAAGACCTGGTCTCCAGCTCCAACAGTCCAACACTTAAACCACTACACAACACTGACTCTCATGATTAAATCATAAGCCATGTATATTCTCCTGCTCCTGCTTTTAAAACAAATTGACAATTCAGATTAATAATGTAGGATGCTGAAACACAGTGACAAGCAAAATGTCATATCCACCACTACACAAGAAAAATCATACTTCACAATGAGCTTGAGCAGGTTCTCTTCAGCTTGTATCTCCTGGACAGCATAAAGATCTTTAAGCGAAAATTCCATGCATGGTTGATGACTTATCCCATGCTCATAGTTCTTGACTTTCTGTCCTTTGGTATTACTGATAGAGTTTGCTTCAATGTACAACAAGAAGACACATTTATCATTTTTGTTTCTAGATGCTCCTGTTAAAATGATCAAAAACAGTAGCCATGTTAATACCTCTGTATGTGGATATAATATATGTGGGCTCAGAGTAAATATGGATGTAATTTTAAATACCTGTGAAAAGCTAAACATAAATTGTTAATTCTTAGATATATAAGATATGTCTCAACAAAAGCACTTATCTGCTTGTTCAGCTCCCAGAACTAAAGTTAAGTTAAATGGTCACAATTACAGTAGGCTCTCCACATTTGCAAGGGATAGGAACACAAATCCCTCGCGAATGTCAAATAATCGCAAATAGGGTGTCCCCCCCTACACACTTCTGCCCAGCCAGTGCACCCACCTAGGCAGAGGCAGGAAGGAAGGTCGTGTCCTTATTGGGGGCAAGAAAAATGGGAGGAGCAGGTGGGGTGGGAATGGAGTGGGAGAATGGGGGGCCAAGCAGGCACCTTGCAAATAATCAAATTCATGAAAGAGAAACCTGCAAATGTGGAGGGAGAACCGTAATGTGCTTATTTTTTAAAGATGCATAGTCCATAGCATTTGCATGGATGTGGAGAATGGAAAAGGATAGCTAGTATACACTGGACTGTGGGCCAGCATGGTATAGTGGATTTCAGCACCTGACTAGGATACTGAAAGACCACAGTTTGAATACCCACTCAGCCACGGAAACCCACTGGGTGACCTTGGGCAAGGTACACAGGCTCAGAGGAAGGCAGAGGCAAACCCCCTTTGAATATATCTTACCAAGAAAACCCATAACAGCTTCACCTTAGGGTCACCAAAACTCAGAAATGACTTGAAGGCACACAAGATCACCACCCCAACACTGGATTGGACCCAGAGTTTTTATTCTACTCAGCATGCTTCTGCTATTGGAGGAGGTGTGGGAAGGAGGGATTTTTTTTTGTTGTGGAGGTTTGTTTTTTCTTAATTTCCCTATTAATATTGAAGAAGAATTCCTCAACAGTCTGGACCAGATTTTCAGAGAACATGGGTTGCTATGGGACAGGGAAAGAGAAGAATTGAATTGATTGTTGCCTTCCATATTCAGCCAGTAGAAGAAATCTGAAACAAGGGTGAACTATCAACTTTTATAATAAATAATCAAAAATTCTACAGGATGTCCAGCTGGCCCTCTCCCTGCTCTCTTTCTGCTGACAGTTGAAGACCTCTTTATTCAGACAGGCTCTTGGGATCAAAACTGTGCAGTTGTGGTATGCATATATAGATACGCGTATGTGTGTGCGTGCTTGCGTGTGTGTGTTACTAGTAATTATTTTTAAACATGCTCTTAACTGTTTTAACCATTTTAATAATAATACTATTATTTAATTCTTTTTTAACTTTTGTAAAACAAGATTATTAAATTAATATTGTTTTAAATTACTGTAAGCAACCATAAGTCCCATCCTGGGAGAAAGGCAGAGTATAAATTCAATGAATAACAATGAAAGTATAAAAATGTGTCCACTATACTTTGCATGTAAACCAGGAATGGAAATCTCATGATCCTCCAGAGGTCATTGGACTGCAACCTCCAACGGCAAATTCCTGCCATTGCTTATGCTGACTAGAACTCCTGGAACCTGTAGTTGAACAACATCTGGAGGGCTGCATGTGTTCTATACCTGATTAGACCTAGTTTTCACTTAATAAAGTAGCCCTGGGTCTCAAATATGCCCTATCAGACTATGGATGGAGGGTCACCATTGTCTCTGCAAGCAAAACAAAAACAAAACCCTCACATTAGTAAATTAGTAACTGCTACAGCTATTTGGGCACATTGACTATCATCATACAATCAGTCATGGAAGTTACTGGATTTTAGGCTGGTATATTTTAATAGTAAAAGATACCAGCATCTTTAACAGTTTGATTTTGATAGCCTACCAAAAGATAAAACAGCTGCAAAAAAATTAGCCCAGAAGAATTAGGAATAGACATTACACACCTTCTTCAGTGTTTGATACTTTGACAATTCCTGCCAGAGTAATCACATCGCCTGGGACACAGCTGTCCACTAGATCCTGAGTCAGTTCACATTCAATAGTGCGAGGAATTCTACCAGCTTCTCGTTGATCATCCAACATGAGTTCTTGAATTCTAGAACATATAATACTTTGATATTCAAGACACTACATATAGTCAATATTTATATTCATAGCCTCTTTTCTCCTCCATCATAGTAGCACATATCTTTTAGACTGCAAACATGAAGATATGGATTGTCTAGTCTAACCAGGGACATTTCACCCTAAACACCCTCAACCTTATCAGAGTTAAACCAAATTAGTCTGCCTAGTACTTCTATGGGAGGCCAACAGGGAACACCAGGGGTCGTCTGACAGGGATAGGAAACAATTCCTGTTTCATACCCTGGACAGCTGCTGCCACCAATTAGAGTTGATAATATTGAGCTAAAGGGATCAACACTAATACAATTTCCTACAGGTTTTATTAAGCCACTCTCACTGCCTCTTTTGGTTGAAGAATACACTACGAACTGGGTTAAATATAGCTATGCAAATAAGTAAACAAGACAAACAACTATGTTCCACAAGTGCAAAAGCTAGAGTCAGAAATTTGTAAGATATGGGGGACCTGTTTATGATACCACAGGACCAGTCACGTAGGTCAAAGCTAGCTTTATGGTCTGGTTTGCAGTTTGCAGTGGTTCTTGGAGCACTAGTGTAAAATATTCCTAGAAGCCCATCCTTACTTCTGAAGAATGTATATTTTTCTGAAGTACATTAGCCCTCGAAGAAAAGTTTACAATATTCTACTTAAACCTTAAAGCTGGTTCAGATAAATAGCAAATCAAGGACCTGACTAAGAAGCTTTATTTCTCAAGAGCAGCACTATACTAAGGAAAGACATTCAAGCCAAACCCCTCACAACATTAAATCTGCCTTTTATCACAAGTAGGAGGATTGCCATCTTTGGATTACGGTGACTAAATTAATAGTATGGAACAAGGAGAAAAAGCACATTGGATTTATGAACGGAATTTATTTTCATTCAATGCAACTTCCTCTAAAAAAGATATTGTAGTTTAAAGATGTAGTAAATTATTTTTTTCAGAAGAACACAAGAACGTTATTCTGAAAAAAAAATTAGCTATGTCCTTAAACTGTAAAATCTTAACATATCCGTCAAAAATATAACAGATTTTAAAGAAACAGACGCTAAGGGTACTTACTTAATAGACTGCCAATCCACCGTAATGGTATAAGGAGAACTTCTATCTGCAGTGAATGATCGCCCATGGCATTCAGGCAGAGGGCACTGAAAAAAGTATATTCAGATCTAGCAGAAAAGAAAGTCTATACTGCAGCAAAGGTAGCCTATATTGCAAAACTAGCTAGCATAGGCCAATTCTCAGAAGACTTTGTTGCATAAATCCTTTTTCCTTTCTCCCAAATATATTTCTTAATATCAATAATAATTCTTTAGTATCATTTAGCAAAACACAAAAAAGGCTCACAAATTCATAGGCTCAATAAATTTATTTCAGAAATTTAACCTACCTTCCCTAATATCCTAGTCTCCCTTAAATGTTATTACTTATTTAAAGTCTGTCTAATAATAAAAAGTAGCTTTTAAAAGTCTTAAAATTACTTGTTACCTTTGTAGGGAGAGTATATTTTCCGTCTGGTAGAGGAAAAGTTTGAGTACTTCCACAGGCACTGCATATAAATGCCATCTTGGTACAAATAGGCTTAATATTACTGACACGAACAACAGTCCCACGCAAAGCGACATATTTCCCATAGCAATTAGCTCGAATATTCTTAAGCTGAATAAGTGGGTCATAGTTGTACACTCTAAAAATTACCATAAAGAACAAAAAATAGGTAATTGTATAGGCACAATGGCTCTCAGTCAGAGAGATCAGTCATTTTAAAGTAAGGATAGGAACTATGATGCCCTCTACATACTAAACAGAAACTCCCAGCAACTCTAGCCAGCACAGCCAAAGGTGAAAAATGCTCAAAGTTGCAATCCAACGATATCTGGAGGACACGGGAACTCCACTCCTATGTACACCTACCTCAAGGCCCCTCCCTAAACTGCAAACCCAGGATTCCATAGGATGTTGAAAGTAGAATAATAACACTACAACAGTCTAGTGTGGAAACAGTGTTTCTTCTAAGAAACATGCATAGATCAGATTGTATCATGGTAGGAGATCAATGAGACTTTAGTAAGTCATAACAAACTCCTGCCATTTATTTCCTTGGGACTTGAACATGACAAACATTTAGCCTTCTTGCAAAAAACTATTTTTTTAAAAAAAATAGCTACCTTGCATTAATATATGGTACATTTATTATAGGTTCTCCATCAATGGGCAACCCTTCTTTCTTCTGTAGTTCTGCGGCATGCTTTTCAAGATCTTTGCTTAACACCTAAAGAATAATAGAGGCAAAAGTATCCCCATGAAATGTCCACAATATATGAAGGAATAATTGGTGTGGCCTTTAGAAATTAAGGCCTGCATCTTACTGTAGACCCAACTACAGTAAATTTAGTGCATCAGTTGCTGAAAGGTGGAGTCAACATCTAGGTAAACCTCACTGATTCTATTTTAATCAGAACTAACAGTAGAGTTTGTGATCCTGGCTTTAGATATCCCTTTATACATGTAAAAGGCCTTCTATCTATGCAGAAGTTGGTATATTTTAATGTCTTATTTCTCTTTTCACTACAATCCACCATCCCACAATCTACACTGCTGAAGAAAGTTCCTCAGCCATCAGAAGAAGGATTTCAAAGGAATTCTGCAAGTGAAATTCTTGCCATGGTAATCAGCAACCAAGCTATTTGGTATTGCATAGCACAGAGCCAAATGCTGAGATGTAAAATCTATACATTTTTTTAGATGCACTAGGACCTTTGTGGTTGGAGTTTCACAATCCAATATGAGAGAAGAAAATGTTACAGTAGGCCTAACCACACTTGGCTCAAATTCATTTTTAACATAGCTTAAAAGCCCTAAGATCACGATATTTGTAATAGCACTCCAAGCAGTATAAAAGACTGCACCCTTAAAGAGACACACTTGATTTTATTTTACTTTACTTTACAAAAAATTCCTAATTCTGGCATTTTGCGTAATGTCAGAATGAGCCTTTAACTGCTTTAAGAATTTTGTTCAAGCCAAATCAGTTTATTTGCCAGCTTTCATTGTTAAATATATACATATAAGTATGCATATTGTTAAATATACATAGAATCCAAATTACAAAAAAAAAGTCAAAGACATTGGAGCTTAAACATATTTGTCAAGATTTCAGGATTCAGGCCTATGAAACTTAATAGGTAACCAAGTTAGCTTCTTGTTCCTTTGAAAATTCCCTCAAGCTTGCAGTGCTGTGTCCCACTGAACTCAGGAGATACTCCTAAGTAGTCATCAACAGGACTGTCTTGTCAAGTCCAGTCATAGAAAACATCTATGTTCCCTTCTTTTGTCTCATTTAGTTCTCTTTTCAGACAAGTACCAGATTACAAAAGACATGGCAGCCATATAAAGTTTCCCAAGCTAGTTTTAATCCATACAAATTTGACTTTCAGGGTTTTTTTAAAGTGACAAGAATAGACCCACAGTCCTATTTTGATTTACTTGGGAGAAAGTCATGTTGAACTCAGTGCAATTTATTTCCAGAGCACCATGGACTATTTGGAAGTATGGATTTTATCTTTACCTCCAACCCATATTTATTATAATAGAATTATAAATTGAAATTGTTCTGACAAGTCCAGGTAATACCTAGCTTCCATGAGTTCTTTCATCCTCAAAAGTCTACCAATTGCAATATGTTTAACCTATTTACCTGATGTATGGCCAGGCCCATGCAATCCAATATTTTCTGTGGCATATCCTTAAATTCAGTAGCAATATCAGGTATTGATTCCAGTAATTCTTTATCATGTATCAGCTCCTTATAATCCACAAGAATACTTCCTTTTCTTTCTATTTCATCCTGTAAAATGGAACTGCGTAAAAGTGACTTCATCACAGCTTTTTAAAAGGTTTTATCCCGATGTATTCATTGTATTATGTATCGTGGTAATAATTGTGCTCCATCCTGGTATCCACCAGGATGAAAAATGTTGTTTTAAAAAAGTTATAAATAAACATAAATTTTTTTAGCAATATTCTAATACTTTTTCACAGAAAACAAAGATTTTATCAAATTTGTGTTATTACCTCACAATATACATGGTCTGGCTCATGGTCTGAATCAGGCAGAAGTCCTTAACTTATATACTCCTCTCTTCTGGTTTTGGTATGTAATCATCAACACAAGATAAGCTAAGGTCATTTCAACATTATGCTGTTATAGTACTATTTTTCCACTTTCAACATCTTGTGGATTCCTGGGGTTTGCAGTTTAGGGAGGAGCATTTAGAAGTCTCAGCCAGAGAGCTCTTTGGCCTCAGTAAACTACAAACCCCAGAATCCCACAAGATGTTGAAAGTGGAATAATAGCACTATAATAGTGCAGTGTGGAAATGGCCTAAATGAAAGCTAACATATGATGTGTAAATGGCTAGGTGTATGAAGCCTAATATGGATGTGATTTAGCACACAAAGTTTTTCTCAGAGCAAGGAAGATGCTGAGAAGTTAATCATCTCCTTTCTAGTCCCAGTGTTGCAAAAATTCCCACCATAATGTATTCCTAGCCTCATATTCTATCCATTAGGGTTGTCAAGGCAAATCACAGCATAAAATTAACAATATCATAATACAGATATCATAATAAATACTATAAGAACTCAGTGACAGGAGAGTTATTTAATACAATCAGTGGCAGGAATCCAAAATAAAACCATCACCACCACCACATCAGGCCCCCAAATACCTGGCAAAAGAAAGTTTTACAAATCTTCTAAAGGTACCTACAGAACTGATCAGTCAGCCCAGTTTCCCTGGGAAGGCACCACCACAGAAAAAACCCTGTTGCTTATGCTATCAAACTAGAAGACAAAGGTATCCACAGTGGGATACCACTTAAAAGTCTTAAAACAGTGGGTTGGGAGAAAGAAGAAGTCAGGGGAAAAGTTCACATAAAGCCTTACCTTATCATATTGCTCTATTCGAGATGTAAAAAACTTTTCAAATGCTTCAGTCTTCTGAACAAAAGGGGAGCTGCTGTCATATGCTGAATAGGAACAATTTCCACAAATTAACAAATTAATTAACAAATTAACACATAGATGTATGTATATTTGATATTACATTCTGAAATCATACATGTTTAGCCAGGGATATAAACCAAATCTTCATTTGATATTTAGAAGAATACATGCCCTTTTGAACTCACAAAACAGTATTTTCTGCAGAATTAAAAGCATTTGCTTAGGACTTAAAGGCACTTCTTAAATCTCCTTTATTAGCTACATTTCCTCAGTATGGTACCTGATCACCAATTTAAAAAGATCCATTTAAAAAAAAAAATCATACTCCATAAAGAGGTCCACTAATCTGATATACATAGTGATCCCTAGTTTCCACAAGTGTAGAAACTTGTAGAGTTTCTCCAATGGTTTTGGGGAACTTGTAGAAACTTCTACAAGTGTAGAAACTAGTGGTATTGTAACCCTACCACACAGCACAATGTTATGCATGTTTAGTGAGTACAGTAGTAAGTAAAGTCCCACCCAGTTCAATGGGGCTTACTCCCAAATAAGAAGGGATGATCTTACACAAAATTAAGTGTGCCTAGACCCACTGAATGCCTAATTCTACATAGGACTGAATGAATGTTAGATGTAAACCTCATGGATTTCAATTGGATTTACTTCACAGTACACATGTATAGACAAGGAAGCTGTTTAAAATACTTGCACTTTTGATTAAAATATTATTTAAAAAAAAGCAAAGTAGAAGTGCTTTAAATTAATTAAATGACCTTAAAATAAATTTGAACAAAACATCCAGGGCAGGTACTAACACTGGCCTTCTGCTAACAAGAGTAAGAAAATCCAGCAGAAGCAGGAGATGTCCACTTCCACATGTATTTTATTTATACACTGATGTTCTCCTGAATTGGACCCAAGGTGGCTCAAACAAAAGTTAAAACAAGGAACAACACAGCCCCTCTTGTCCCCAAAAACCAGGCAACTCCAATGGCTTTGGGGAACACAACAGAAAAGGAATTTTTATAATACATCACACTGGGTTCAAGGTACTGTCATATTGTGAAGTGAACATTAAAAGTATGTTCAATTGGAAAGGAAAAGTGGTTTAAGTTATAATGGCAAGGACATTAATTCAGCAGTAGGGAACATGTGGCTCTCCAGGTGTAACTTCAACAGTCAATGGCAAAGTAAAGGTACTGAAGTCAACAACATCTGGAGGGGCACAAGTGCTCACCTGGAACCACTCACATGTGCATACTGCCTGCAAAGCAAGCTGAGAGGAGGAAAAAGGTGCTAAGCCAACTGAAAGAATTTGCAAGCAGTGTGCACATAGTCAGTCCCAAGTGAGCCTCCATAAGTCCTTTGTGCTCCCTACAGTACGGTACATGGGTTCTGATTTTCAATCAGTTTTGTTATTTGACAGTACTCCAGTGCCTAACCTGTTAGATAAGTGGGAGAAGCCTGTATTCATTTGTGTATGCCTTCCAGGTGCCTGTCAACTTATGATGACCACATGGATTTCATAGAGTTTTCTCAGGCCAGGAATACTCAGAAATGGTTTTGCCAGTTCCTTCCTCTGAAATATAGCCCACAGCACCTTGTATTTGTTGGCGGTCTCCATCCAACTACTAACTAGCCTGCTACTGAGCCTGCTTAGTCTCCAAGATCATATGGGATACATAAGAAATATTCCAAAATCCATCATCAGGCAGCACCTTCATCAGAACTAACCCCAAAATGCACAAAATTGTCTGGCTGTGGGTCATTATCAGACTTCTGAGAGCTGGCTCACTATTTTGTGCATTTTGTATACATAGCACCACAAATGTGCATAATAATGCTTTAAGAACAAGGAACAAGCCAAATATCCATTCTGAGGAACTAAACATTCAAAAAAGAGAAGGAAGGAAAAGACTAGCAAGTCTTTTATAAAGGTACAGTACAAAGAGTTTAGCTTCACCATGTTTCCTCCTTCTTTATAGCTAGGGGAGCAGGGACCTTACCTTCTGAGAAATACAGTTTCCAGCCCCTGTAAGGAGTAATTTGATCCAATGTTGTCTGAATGAGCTGAGGCTGAGCTGAAAATTATTCCCACAAACAAAGTTAGTGAAAGCAACAGCTTTTAAATCACTATTTTCAAGGAAGAATATTTACATAGTTACAATTTTCCCCAAACAATAATAAAGCTAACAACTGCCAGTTCTACACAAAGACAACTCTGACAGGAGATTGAATTAGGAGAATTCCACTCATCACCAAGCTATGACTGTACATTAATGTTTCTCCGCAGTGCACTAGTCTCAGTCTTCAAGTATTATATTATACTCTCAAAGAACACTTTTTCTTCTTCCTGTCCTTCCAAGAGAACATAGACCTTTAAATAGTACTCTAAAAAGCTAAGCACAATAAAACAAGTTACATTGTGCAATTAACATACCAGACACTGACTTCTCAGGAGCATTTTTCCAGTCTCCTTTCTGTCCACGTCCTTTTCCTCTCCCTGACCATCCTCCTCTTCCTCTCCACCTCTGAAACCCACTTCCTCCTCGTCCAGAACCTTTTCCACTGGGTTCACTACTCATCTCTGCATTCTAACAGATCTGCAAGAACAGTCAAAATAACAGGCAATACATTCAGCCTCTAAGCATAGCAACCACCAGTACATCTTTTAAATAACCTTCTCCTTATACAAGAGAAGTACCAACACCATCCTATTTGGCTTTGGTCAAACCTCATTTACAGTAGTATGTACAGGTTAGACCACTATCACTTAAGGGGACCTACAAGCTGGAATGAGGATGACCAAGAGGGTAAAGAGTGTCAAGCTCTATCAGGAATACCTGAGGCAGCTGGGTATGCTTACCCTGGGAAAGAGAAACTGAAAGTGGTATGATGACAGTCATCTTGAGCTGTCATGTGGAAGATGAAGCAAGCTTGTTCTCAGCTGCTCCAGAGGACAGAGCCTGATACAATGGAATCAAATTACAAGAACGGTGATTCCAACTGATTATTAAGAAGAATTTCCTGGCTGTAAGAACTGTTCAACCACTGAACGGACTGCTTTAAAATGTGGTGGATTCTCATTTGTTAGATGCTGAATGGACATCTACCAGGGATGCTTTCAGCATGGTCAGGGATTTTGACTTGGGATGACTTCTAATTCAATAATTCTGAGTCTATTATTAACATGGAAGAAATTAAGAACTATATAATCCCTGGTTCAAGCAAAACACAACCATGGTCTTGATCTCCGGTTTCTAAACAGAACATGTCTTAGCAGAAGCAAAGCTGTATCCATATTAATTTCTTGGACATGGTCTTCTCTGCTATAAGGAAAAGAGAGGAAGAGGGAACTAATAAACCCACTGTAGTTGCTACATGTTACAGTCAGGAATTAAGAAGACATGAAAATGCAACCAATAAACTACAGTTAAGATTAAGTGTACTTTAGGGCTCAAATGTTACAATAAAGAGTTATTATGTGAAAACAGATGTAAAGGCTTCCAATTGCCATCCACTCCCAACCACGATGGAGGTGAGAGAAAGAAGTACACAATTTCAGGATGTGTTTTTGCAGTGGTAAACCATAATTTATTGCTCCATTTTAATGAGAAGGACCAGAACTCCATGGTAGAATTAAGTACAAAACCTTCAGCTTAATCCTGGCACCTTCCCCTTTTAGACAGAAAAACCCTGGAATTTCAAAGAGCTAATTAGATTATAATTCAATAGCAGACAGTTTCTTTGCAGGTGTAACATTTGAAGAATATATTTACGCCTTCCCACATACCTTTACACAGCATCTGATGGGCGCTGCAGAAAGCAAAACACATGGAGTCAGTATGATAATCCAATAACAGTTCGATCTAATCCATACTGAGCACAGTAAAAATCAAGTACACCTGGATTATTATTTGGGAATATGCCTCACTGAAAACAGTGAAATGTGCTTTTGAGTAAACACAGATAGTATTATGCTGTTTAAAGGTAAACGTCCAGAGAATTAGCATAGAATCATGGAATTGGAAGAGACTCCAGTGGCCATCCAGTCCAACCCCCTGCTATAAAGAAACACCCATCAAAGCATTCCCAGCAGATGGCCATCCAGCCTTAAAAATCTCCAAAGAAGGAGACTCCACCACACTCTGAGGCAACATATTCCACTGCTGGACAGCCCTGACTGTCAGGAAGTTCTTCCTGAGGTTCAAGTGGAATCTCCTTTCCTGCACTTTGAATCCATTGCTCCTTGTCCTGGTCTCTGGAGCAGCAGAAAACAAACCTGCTCCTTCCTCGACATGACTTGTCTTCAAGTATTTAAACAGGGCTGTCATGTCCCCCAATACAAGACTAAGGCAAAAGTGTACCCGGTCTTTCTGAAATCCTTCCATAAAGACTATAGGGGCTTTCTCTATTTCCTGTCAGAGTGAACTACGTTGTAAGCTTTTCTGAAAGTAAACCAGAAAAGGAAAATTGAGCTTAGTTCTACTACGGGCGCTCAGGAGATCTCTGTCATTTCAGATTGCAGGTAGAGCACAAATAATTCGATACTTTTCCTTTAAAAAAGAAAGAAAGAAAAGTCCTGTTGGACAACAACTAGCCCGCCGGCGTGAAAGCGAGGCTCTAACTCGTCCTTCTGGCACCTCAAGGCTTTCCAGTCTCCGCTGCTCACTCGACGCGCTCGCAGGCAGGCCCAACTCCGCCACTATTGAAAGGGAGCAGCCGACGCTCAGCCTCAGCCGACACCCGCTCCAACGACCTCATCGGCCGCTTCTCTCAGTCGACATCTGTTTTCATTTTGGCGCCGCGCCGCCCGCTCTCCTTCCGCATCCGGCGCCCTCAACCAATGAGGAGAGGGCGCGCTCCCCGGTTGCTATGGTTGCATCCTGGACCCGAAGAAAACGTAAATAGGACTGAGGACAGGAAGTAGGCCGGGGCTCCACAGACGTGCACAGGAGACTGAGGGCTGTCTTCTCAACGCATGCGCAGATTTGCCTTTATTGCCTAGCGAGGATGGGAGCGCTGTATGTAACTGTGGAGCGAGTACAAACCCTGAGGCCACTTCCGCAGTAGGCTGTTGCAGCGCTATTATACCACTTTCAACATCCTATGGAACCCTGGGGTTTGCAGTTTAGGGAGGGGCTACGCGGCCTGTCCCTAAACTGCAAACCCCAGGGTTCTATAGGATGTTGAAAGTGGTATAATAGCGCTGTAACAGCCTCCTGCGGAAGTGGCCTGAGTTTCTGGCAAAAAAGATCCGCCAGAAGGCACCGTTTGCACTAAACTCTTCTAATAATGTTTTCGCCTACTGTGGACTTTCTGGGACGACTATGAGAGTTCCTGCGGGGAATGCTCTAAAAATCCGGAATTTTAGCAGTCTGTCGATAAGAGAACGGTGAAATATAAATGAAATAAATAATATTTCCTGGGGCAGCCATTCATAATCTGTACACTGTTACAAAACCGTACGGAAGGATCACTGCTGAGCGACTGGCATCCACACATACTCTTCTGTAAGGCCATTTCCGCACTAGACTGCTATAGCGCTATTATTCCACTTGCAACTTCCTATGGAATCCTGGGGTTTGCAGTTTCGGGAGCAGCTGGCCAGCCCTTCCAGAAACTGCAAACCCCAGGATTCCATAGGATGTTGAAAGTGGAATAATAGCGCTATAGCAGTCTAGTGTGGAAATGGCCTAAGTTTTGTTCGTACAGAAAACATTAATTGTTTGCCTCAGCTCAATTGTACTCATTTTGTTGATGTGTGCCTTCAAGTAGTTTCCAGCTTAAGGTGACCCAAAGACAAACCTTTGTTGTTGCTAACTGCTCTCAAGTCAACCTCGACTTAAGGCAACCTGATTCATTAGAGACCTCCAAGTTACCCTATGCTCTCAACTACCCTGCTCAGGTCTTGCAGATTCAGTGACATGGCTTCCTTGATTGAGCCTACCTGTAATGTGTGGTCTTCCTCTTTTCATGGGTTTACTTGGCAAGATTTGTTGGGGATGGTGCCTGTGCATTCCTCTGAGGCTGAGAGAATGTTACTTGCTCAAGGTCACCCAGCGGGCTTCCATGGCTGAGCCAGGACTCAAACTCTGTTCTCCAGAATCATAGTCCAGTGTTCAAGCCACTAATACTTGACAATTTTAGCCACTGGTGGCTCTTGTTACAATGACCTTGAATAACAAGGTGGCAAAAAAATGTTTATATATTAATATGTATGCATAAATCCAAGTCTCAAAAATGTAAATACCTTAAAGGCACCAGATTTCACCTGATCTTGGAAGCTAAGTAGTATCAGCCTTGATTAGTACTTGGATGAGAGACCACCAAAGAATACCAGGCGTTGTAGGTCATATTTCAGAGGAAAGAACTGGCAAAACCATCTCTGAGAATTCCTTGCCTAAGAAAACCCTATGAAACTCATGAGGTTGCCATAACATGACAGGTGAATTGTAGACACAGACACACAAAGCTTTTCAAGATGTGGAGGAGGAAGAAATTGAAATTAGAGCTTCCAACCCATAGCATTTGTGTTCCAAAGTCTGTGCTCACTTGTGAACTATTTCCAAGCTCTGCAATGAGCTGAAAATCAGTTGCAGACAATCCCAGTAAAGCTGAAGTTACCAGATACATGGGCAAATGTAGATTTCATAGACAAATTATACCCATTTAGGCGTTAGAAAATATACAGTCTACCACCAGTAGTGATTTAGGTGACTTGAAGGCACATACACACACAATCATAGTGATAGCAGAGCTTCTTTGCAGAATGCACTGAATATTCCTGAAAATAGTATTGCTTTCAATATTTTGCAGGTCCATTCCACTCCCCCCTACACACACACACACACACACACAAAATACTTGATCCCACCTAACTCCAAAGCAGAGGTGGAAAAATGTAGCAGACAACTTCCTTCCCTGTGCCCCTGTGGTGTGGTGAAGCATTGGGAGACATTTTGGGGGTTTTTACCTTTTGTAAATTGTATTTTAGCTGGATGTTTAAAATAATTTCATAAGCCACTTACAAAAGAGTGTTTTCTCACCAAGGGGCATAAAAAGGGGATGAGACCACAAACAGCCTACATTTTTGCCCACCCCTACTCTAAAGCAAGAGTGAGCAGCCTCTTTCACCCAAGAGCCAAATTCACCCAGGAGCTAAATTCAAATTCAGAGAGGCTCTGAGTACACATTCCAGTGGTGAAAAGTCCAAAGACAAAAGAGTGGGACCAAAGTTAAAGTTTTCCTATCAAATAGTAAGCTGGAACAGAGGCATTCTGACCTATTTTAATGGGAAAGTCCTGTACAAACAATGGGTATCACGAGGAAGGGGTGTGGGTGGCCATCTGGGAAACCCAAGATGCCTAGCTTGGGCTAACAGAAAAGCTGGATTTGGCGCCACAGTCTAAGGTTCCCCACCCCTGCTCTGAAGCTTATATTCTCTTCACTGCTGTGAAACAAGACAGTCATTGAACTGGGGTTGATTTCCCCAGTTAAGAAGCACATTTTGCAGATATGGTTAACATGTCTGAATGTTTATCTGGCATTCAGAAAAAACAACTGATATTCAACCCATATCAGTTTTTATATACTACATTGCCACTTGTATTGGTTTTTTATTCATCTTTTTATGATGTTGCTGTATAACCTAAGGCAAACCTATCACAGGGTTTTCTCACCATGATTTGTTCAGAGGGGACTTACCTTTGCCTTCCTCTGAGGCTGAGTGTGACTTGCCTAAAATTACCCAGTGGTTTCCATGGTCCAGCAGAGAATTGAACCCCAGTCTCCAGTCACAGTCCAATCCTCAAACCACTACACCACACCGGCTCTTCAGGATTATGATACTTTAACAGAATTAAATATTTATCCCTCTTTACCTATAGAGACTGAATATGTGGAGAAGGTGGAGGGAGCTTGTTTTCTGTTGCTCCAGAAACTACAGCCTACATCTCTGGATTAAAATCAGAAGAAAAGAGATTCCATCTAGACATTAGGAAGAATGTCTTTGCTGTTGAGAGCTGTTGGGCAGTAGAATGAACTGACCCTCCTTCTTTGGGGGGTCTTTATTACCCAGGTTGGATAAACGTATGTCAGGAGTACTTTCATAGAATCATAGAATCATAGAAATGTAGAGTTGGAAGAGACCACACAGGCCATCCAGTCCAACCCCCTGCCATGCAGGAACACCCTCAAAGCAATCCCGACAGATGGCCATCAAGCCTCTGCTTAAAAACCTCCAAGGAAGGAGACTCCACTACACCCCGAGGCAGCAGATTCCACTGCCGGACAGCCCTGACTGTCAGGAAGTTCTTCCTGAGGTTCAGGTGGAATCTCCTTTCCTGCAGCTTGAATCCGTTGCTCCTTGTCCTGGTCTCTGCAGCAGCAGAAAACAAGCCCCCTCCTTCCTCTACGTGGCATCCCTTCAAATATTTAAACATGGCTATCATGTCCCCTCTTAACCTCCTCTTCTGCAGACTAAACATACCCAGCTCTCTAAGTCTATCCTCATAGGGCATGTTTTCCAGGCCTCTCACCATTTTGGTCACCCTCCTCTGGACTTGCTCCAGCTTGTCAATATCCTTCTTGAATTGGGGTGCCCAGAACTTTAGCCGTGCATTCCTGCATGGCAAAGAGCTGGACTAGATCAGAGCTTTCCAAATGGTGTGCCATGACAAATTAGTGTGTCACCTGAAGTGTGTAGGTGTGTCACCTACAATCTTGGAAATGTATGTTCTTACTTATAAATCATCTATTTTTAAAAAAGATATGAAAGGTTTTCATGAGATATGTTGTGCCCCCATACATTTTGTTATTACGATTCATGTATATGTCCACATCTCTTATAAGGAGTTAGTTTAATGTCCCGTTTGCTAGTAAAACTGAATTACTGTGTCACCACATAATGCATGTCTAAAAAGTGTGTCACCACCATGAAGTCAGGATGAATCATGCGACCCGTTCCTTTCTGAGAGTCTACGATTCTATTTATTGAGCCTGCCCACGAAGCCCATGTAAGAATACACCCTGCAAGTTGAGCTCCCCCACCTAAAAAAAACAGTTAGGGGGTCCAAGACGAAACCCTTGGTTTCCCTCTTCCGATCAGAAGAGGAGGAAAGAGTATGAGCAGGAACTTTGAATGCACTTGAATGGGTAATTAATTGCCTTCCTGTTTCTACGAAGCGAAACAAGACGTCCGAACAGTAGAGCCCAACAGCACGCTGCTACCATAGAGTATCACAGACTGGCTGTTGCTTTCAGTTTCTCTCAGTGATTAAGGTTCTATGCCGTCACTCTAGCCCCTTCACCTCTCTGGTAAAACCCTCAGAGTTTGTATAGAAAATGGCCGGGGAGGAGAGGACGCGGAGGGAAGACCGCTTCTGTTCGTTAACAGAGACGGCTGTCCGCGAGCGCGCCCCCTCCCGCAAGGGGAGGAGGAACGCGGGCGGGAAGGCGAAAAGGGAAGCGAGACCCAAGGGGTTCGGCCTTGCCGGCGCATGCGCTTGAGAAGCACTTCCTAGTCGCGTGGGGCCGGCTTCTGGGCAAGGAGAGGGGGCAAGGGCCCGCGCGCCGCCAGTGTCATGGCTCAGTGTCCGCGGCTGGGCGCCCCGCATGTGATCCGGGAGGGCGACTGGGCGGTCCTCAAGCGGGACGAGGTCTTCAAAGCGGTGGCCGTGGTGAGGCGAAGGTGGGTCTCCCTTCCGGGAGAGGGGTGGTGCGCCCGTCCGAGCCCTTGCCCCCGTCTCCCGCTCCGGGAGGGGGAAGAGAAAAGGCGCCTTTTGTGACCAGCCCGACAGGGCCGACGCGCCCCGGGACCGGGAGGACGAGCCCCCGGGCCATTTCCGCACTAGACTGTCATAGCGCTATGATCCCGCTTTCCAACATCCTACGGAATCCTGGGGTTTTCCCTCCCGAAACTGCAAACCCCAGGATTCCATAGGACGTTGAAAGTGGAACCATAGCGCTATAACAGGCTAGTGCGGAAATGGCCCTAGCGTCGTCAGGCGGCTGAGCTCCCCACGTGGGCATCCTGGCTGATTGTGTCGCAATAGTTTCAGCTCTTCAGGCTGCTGCCATAAGTTGTGGGCTTATTCTTTTTTCCTTTCTTTTCTTTTTTCTTTTTTCTTTTTCTTTTTTTTTTTCTTTTTTTGGTGGTGATGGTTTTTGTTGCTTTGGAGGAAGAAGGCTACTTTTTCTGTCCTTGATCCATGCAGGTAGTACTTCCAAGAGTATAAGGATCGAGGTCTTTCCCCAGGGAGCTCCACAGTGTAAATAAAAGGCGACAGGGCTGGTTAGGAGGCAGAAAGGAAAGGAAAGAGGAAGGGGAAGGGGAAGGGGAAGGGGATGGGGATGACAGGTGCCTATAGTTTAACTGAAGTGCCTGGCCTTACATTGAGCAGAAGATCAGAACTGAAGGCTGAAACTCTAGATGTTGTTGCTGCCCCATTGTTGCCCAGGGTGCTTTCCAGACCGAGACCGTTTCCGCACTAGCCTGTTATAGTGCGATGGTTCCACTTTCAACATCCTCTGGAATCCTGGGGTTTGCAGTTTCGAGAGGGGCCAGCCGGATGTCCTTTGAGGTCTCTTCCAACTCTGTAGAGGCTGGCCCCTCCCAAAACTGCAAACCCCAGGATTCCATAGGACGTTGAAAGTGGAACCATCGCACTATAACAGTCTAGTGCGGAAATGGCCCAAGTCCCATCACCCAGCAGCAGAGGGAGATTCCTGTGGAAATTAGGACCGTCTATCAGGCATTTTCCTTCCTCATCTGTTTTTTTTTCCCCCTTTTGCATCCTTGTGCCTTTTTAGATTGTGGTAAACCTGCGATAGCGTACAGAGCTTTGTTTTTATTTATTGGATGGCTGCTGCTGTGGAAACTGTCTTGGATAAGGTGCAACATGAAAATCTTTCAAATAAATTAAATAATTGTTTTATTTATATTTACTTACAGACTCCTAGCCATCGAGGCAACTTGGTAACAATGGTTTTGTAACAGGAGGGAAGACAGTGGATACAGGGGAAGGAAAAGTTGCAAATGTTTCATTTTAATTCCCCCAGTAAGTGAGTGAGCCAGCATGGTGTAGTGGCTTGAGTGTTACACTAGGACACTGGGAGGTGAGGGTTCAGATCCCCACTCGGCCATGGAGACCCACTGGGTGACCTAAGTCATTCAAGTGAGGCTTGAATAGGGAAGATTGGAGGCAGATAAACTTGCCAATCCAAAGCCTTTCTCCTCACCCCCTCAAAAAAAAAAAAAAAATCACTTTGTAGAAACGTGCTAGAACTACCAGTGGCTTCACAGAGTTTAAGCCTAGTACTTAGACCTCCGAATATTTTTGTAAAGTCTGATGTAGTCATTTTCAAACTGTAGGAGGAGGCTCCCGGGGATATCTACTGCCAAGGCTCCAGAATTGGGAGAGGTGACTCTGCAGGCAAAATAGCCTCAGAAGGGAGGTTTTAACTTAGGCGTTTTCCACCCTACACTGTTATGGTGCTATTATTCCACTTAAAACACCCTGTGGAATTCTGGGGCTTTGTAGTTCACTGAGGCCAAAGAGCCTCAGTGAAAACTCTAAATGCCCCTCCCTAAACTGCAAACCCCTGGATTCCATAGGAAGCTGAAAGTGGAATAGTAGCACTATAACAATGTAGAGTGGAAATGACCTTAGATGGGGTGTGCAGACCTGGACTTCTTTTATGCTACAGCTGAATTCAGTGCAAAGTGAATATGATAGTGGTGTTACATGTAGGCCTAAATACCCTAAAGGCACCAGATCCTGTCTGATTTCCGAAACTAAGGCCTGGTTAGTACTTGGATGGGCAGTATTTTAGAGGAAGGAAATGGCAAAACCACCTCTGAGAATTCTTTGCCTAAGAAAACCCTATGAAATTCATGGGGTTGCCATAAGGTGACAGGCAGTTTGAAGGCACATCCACACATTAGGGAAAGTAGACCCAATACCACATTAAATACATTCCACTGGATTGTAAGTCCTAGTGAGGTGTTATAATATTGGAATCCAGAGTGGGAGTGAGATGGGTTGTGCTGTGAAGATCCCCCCGTCCCCATTGGTAACTTCTACATCTCAGGTCTGTATGTACATCAGGAATGCCTGCAGAGGGGAAGCCTTTGTACATACCGCTATTTTAAAAAAGGCTTCTTCCACACAACTCAGAACACTCTGTTCTTACAGCTATACATGCAAAGGCTTTGCCTCTGTAGATGTTTGCACGAGTCATGAAAATGTTACTTTTTTACACTCCACTCCTGTGGCAAGTGGCCAGGATACTAGAGGATACTAGAAGTTGTAGTCCAAAAGTTACTTTTTCAAGTTCTGTGTTAGCAACACTTTTTATAATACCTGAACAGAACTTTAATCATATCAAAAAGATAAGAAACAGCCTTCTCAGTGGTGGCTCCCAATCTGTGAAAGAATTAATTCCTTTTTAAAAATGTTTTTGAATATCATTTAAAAGATTGCAACCTCTTGTTCTCATTTTGAATTATTTTTACCTTGTTTTTTAAGACTAATGTATTTATCGAAGGTCTAACTAGGAATTGTGTGTTATGTAATCCCGTTTGGTTGTATGTTTTCAGCTATTCCAAGAATCTCTTGGATAACAACAGTAATGTGTCTTGAGAAAATATTTGTTTTGATAGGCGATATGTAATTTCTTAAGAAAACTACTATTCTTCATGTGCTGGTTATCCTTTGCTTTAAATAATCATGCTGCCCCATCCTGTAGCTTCTGCTGAGACAGAATTATGCCAGACTTTACAGAAATTCCCTGAAAGAAGTGTGAGCCTTGTTCAGGAAATAAGAATCTGGGAAACATGGAAAAAAACAATATCACTTCTATTCAGGAAGCCATTCCGCCAGGCTGAAGAGCAGAGAGAATGAAAAGAGACCCAGTCCCTTAAAGGCCCTTCCTTCCTCACTGTGTACCAGATCTTTTCTTCTTATAGGACTTGTTACTGATCTTTTTAGGCCCCCAGGGTAAGATAAAATACTTTAAATAAGGAGTGCAATAAAATGCTTTAAATAAATGATAAGAATGCTGCTTTTGCTCTTGGAACATGTCAAACCTAACTGAAACCTTTCTTGTCCAGGATCTTCTCGCCACAGAGAGTTGAAGAAGCAATTCAAAAATAAATAGAGAGAAGTAGGTCTTTCATCTGATGTCCACACAAGAAACAAGAAACATATCTCAAGATGCTCAGAAGACGATCCTTTTATTAACAGAAAAGCCATCTTTTGAACATCTTGAGATACATCTTTTATTTCTTCCTGTGGATTCCATTGGATGCGCCACAATTTTTTCTTTCTTTCTGATGTATCAGTTGGTATATTAGTAAATTTAATCCATTTCTTCTGTGCAATATTTTTTCTACCTCTCCCAAACAGTTTGTACTTGAACTCATGATATTATTGTAAAAATTGTTTGATCAAATATCAGGAGCCTGAGTCAGCCCTCTAGACCTAGTGAAATTAATGGTTTTAGGCATGTTTAAATCTATATAGAACTTAGATGCATATTTAATTTCTAGATCATTGTCTTCAAAGTTTCAGAAAACAATAGTGTATATATATATATATATATATGTATGTATGTATGTATATATCAGCAGATTAAATGCTATCTAAACATTCTTAATACCAAAGCTGCACAGTGTTTCAGTATTCAGAGAGAAATATAACTTTGTTTATATTCATACAGTCATGCTCTCAGCTATTTCTGAGTCAGTGTTCTGTTTCCCAGGCTACATTCAGCTGCGTTCTTCCTTAAAATAATCTATTTATCTGTTTTCCTGTGGAAGCATGCTTAAGAGGCCCAAGTTAAGTTTGAAGGGTTTTTCCCCCCCTCGTCCCACAGTGAACCTTCAAGTAAATTACAAGACCAAACCAGTGCTATTTATTCTTGCTTTCATGGTTTGTTCAGATGCTTTGGAATCTTGTTAGATTAAGTCAGTAGTAACTTGCACTCTGTTTCTGAAAACTTCAGATAAGAGTTCTACTGTATCAGCAACCTGTTTTTCTTTTTCACTTGCCTTTCCATGTCATTCTTTTGAGCACAACAGAGACATAAATGGGATTCCAAAGCATCTTAACCCTAAATTATATAAATTCATGAGTCTCATATCAGCTAACACCAAAGTCTTTGTTGCCATGATGGCTGTATAAATGGAAGAAGCACTAATGATGTGTCCAGTGGATTTGCACCTTTTCCTATGTATTCATTTGTTAACTCTTTCCCTAGTAAATCATCTTTCCTATTCTATCTGTCTCACTCATTCACTCACATTTCATGAATTTTCTTTTCCTAAACTATAAACTGTAAGCACCATAAAAAATCATGAGCACCATATGCTGTGATTCTGTTACTTCTGATCAGTTCTTACCAGTATCTGTAATTCAGTATATTGCAGAACTGACTTCAGATACTATAAACATTAGACTTAAAGTTTATTCTTATGTTTTTTCAGTCTTAGTAGAAGGTGTAATACACACACACAACAACAACATTTTGACCTGAATCAGGTTTACCGAGCTATAGATAGCATTTTGTTTTGGTGGCTTACCCATCATCCCCTCTTTTTCTCACCTTTTCTTCACTTACTACAACCATCCATTATATGGTAATCACATCAAACAGGAGAGCCTTAGAAAGCCAGCATGATCTTTCCCCTTGCACATTTATGATCATGACAGAAATTAATTCTCTCCTATCTCCAGAAAAATTACCTTTGAAAAACAGTGGTTCTACCTGGATAATGCCATTGGGCATATCTATGGAACAACATTTGAAGTGACCAATGGTGGGAGCCTACAGCCAAAGAAGAGAGTGGAAGAAACAGCTACAGGTAGGAGAGAACCAGAGAAGCAAATAATTGGACTATATGAAGTTCTGGCACTATATTTCTGGTAAAAGTAGAGTTTTGGGGAGGATGGGGGGTGATAAGGAAAAGTTGAAGTTTCAGTCTACCTTATTTATTTATTTTTATATGTGTGATATACAGAGTCAGCATGGATTAATTTTGATTTTAGGCAAAAAGAAGGAGGTGAAGGATCAATCTAGCTATAGTTCAAACTAGTGTAATTTAAGAGGAAATAAGCCAGCAGTCCAGTAGGAATAATCAGCCTTAAAAGCTGTTCTCTTCTCCTCCTGAATCCCCTCCTACCTCTGTGCCAATGAAGAAGAGAATGGAAAGAGCCCCTTGACTTTGTTCAGTGATCACAGATTACAGAGATTTCCTTTCCAGATGTCAGTTGTGATCACAAAGGCTCCATTCATCACTGTAGCCAAGGACTCAGTAGCATCAGGGGCTACAGCCATGCCCTCGATATCATCTCACCTGTGCAGATTCCTGGATGGTTCCCCCTTTCTTGCCTTAGAGCAGGAGTTGGAATTGTGCAGTTCTCAAAAAGTTGCTAAACTGTACTGCCCAGAATTCCTCACCATTAACTGTAATGGCTAGACTGCAAAGAGTAGCAGTTCCACAATATTTGGAAGACTTTGCACCGCCCATTCACTCTTGACTTATATGAACATGTCTGGATGGAATATCTGCTGAAAAGTAGCATTATTGTTTATGGTGGCGCAATAGATTTTATTAACTCCTGCTTGGGGGAAAGTGAGTAGCATGGTATAGCGTGTTGTAGCTTAATATAAGCTATATTAAGCCACTGTAGGTATTGGCTTAATAAGACAAGATAAGAATAAGCCATCTGCCCGCATAAACAGCTGCTTCACTCCTCCCTCCGTGATGCAAACAAACAAACCTTTCATCCACTATTGTTGTTATTGTGCACCTTCAAGTTGTTACCAGCTTATGGTGATCCTAAGGTGAACCTATCACAGGTTTTTCTGGAGCTGAGAGCATGTGATGTGTTCAGAGTCACTCAGTGGGTTTCCATGGCCATTGAACCCTGGTCTCCAGGGCTGTAGTCCAATGCTCAAACCACTAGACCATGCTGTTTTTGGAACAGGATTTGGAACAAGCTGAGATTTTAAATACTCTAGGAATTTTTTATGGAACAGATATTCTCACTTTTCTGCAGTAATATTTCTATATATGCTGTTTTCAGAAACAAAAGAAGCAGGTACAGATAATCGTAATATAGTTGACGATGGAAAGTCTCAAAAACTTACTCATGATGATATCAAGGCTTTGAAGGATAAAGGCATTAAAGGACAGGTAACGAACATTTGTGTCTTTCACACCTTTTTGATGGTAATCAGTGTCATATTTCTCCCTGCAGATTTTAAGTCTGGGTAGTTTGCAGAATCTGATAGAAACTGAGCAGACTGCTGCTGTGTATTGTTGTATTACATTTTCCAACTCACTATCTGCTTCTTCTTAGAGACCTACTTGTACTTTGAAAACTATTCTGTTAGATGCTGTAACTATCTAAAAAAGAATCTATTCCAATTTCTAAAAAAATGTTTGCATGTTTCCTCTTCTCCCATATGTACAGCTCTGTAACATTAGAACTTAGAAAGCTGCCTGTTACCAGGTTAGAATACTTGTTTAACCTTTTCCTCCAGTGGTTCTCAACCTTTGGTCCTCCCAGAGTTTGGGACGTTGGTTTGCAGACATCTTGAGGAGTTTCTGGAATTTGAATTCCAGAAGATCTGGAAAACCAAAGAATGACAACCACTGGTCTGCTCTCACTGGGTCTCTGAGTCTTAGACAAAGATAGGAGTCAACCAGCAAATAGTTGTGTGGCAGAGATGGGATCTTTCCCACTGCTCACTATCTGATGATTTAAATGGAGAATCCAGAGAATGAACCTGGGAATTTGTGCAAACATTGTATATAGTTCTTTTTACATACACATGCAGCCCTGGTTTTCAGCTGAACACAAGGGTGGTGTGGCCTTGACTGGAAAGATATCACTAGAAGAATTTGATGCCTCTGGTTCTTGCTGGGATTACATGTTTGCTTTGAAGTATTCTGTCTTCTGGCAGCTGGTCAAAAATCAGTGTCCCTAGGTTATTTTTTGACTGAGTGTTTACCAAATAATTCCTCCTCTGTCCAGGTAATTGACCAAAAATACCATTTTTCATTCAGCACTTTACATACTTTTTAAAAAGTGAAATGTTTTTCCAGATAATTTTAATATATGTAAGAAATGAATAAACATGTCTCTCTTAAAGGAAATTGTTCAGCAGTTGATAGAAAACAGCACCACATTTAGGGACAAGACAGAATTTGCCCAGGATAAATACATCAAGAAAAAGAAAAAAAAGTAAGTTGAAAATTAGAAACTATGGAGAGTATTTGGAGATGCACAAATCATCTGAAGCTTTAACATAATTTATGTGATTTATTTACAGATATGAGGCTGTTATTACAATTGTAAAACCATCTACACGTATTCTGTCAACAATGTACTATGCAAGAGAACCAGGAAAGATCAAGTAAGGCTTACTGTATTTCAACCATATTAAAAAATGTAGTGTTTAAATGCTTCCTTGAAAGAATCTATAATCTTCTATGTTTCCATGTTTTCATATCATTAAAAGGGGACTAGGTGGATTCATGGAGGATAGTTTGTCAATAGCTAGTAGTCATGATGGTTGTAAATTACCTCTAGTATCAAAGGCAGAGTCCTGGATAACTTGAGCATTGACTTTATCCTTGTTAAAGCCAATGCTGTGGAATTACTATGCTGCTTATAGATAACAGCAGTATTGCATTTGTTCACTAAATTGTTATAGCTTGATTTAGCTCTTGGGTGAAGCATTCAGCTGCACAGAACAGTAAAACTTGTTGTCTGTTGCTGGTTGACTTTGAATGATGGAGTTCAAAGGACCAAAAAAAGATATTTAGCCCTGTCCTTTGCTGTAAGGCTGGGTTGGTCATCCACCCTGCACAGAGTTGAGTGATTTAATGTTAAGGTCACTGACAAAAAGAATTGGCACATTTAACCAGTGATTAAATTAATCTTTCATTTTATTATTGCCAATATATTTGTGTGTGACATAGCAGAAGTTTCTATGCAACATTAGAACATAATTGAAATTTTTGGGCATACAGCCTCCCTGCCTTTTATGTTGCAGAATTTATATTTGCTCAAAGAAAAGCATGGAGAATGCCAGCAGCTGTGGGGAGAAAATTGTTTTTTATTTCTAAATATAGTTTATTTGAAAGTTAAACCCAGGATTTGAAGAACTACACAGCTGGTTCTATGGTCTGGGGGCTAAATCCTTGATGATCTCTCCCTTCATGACAGACAAGTTTGAAAAAGTAGGTATTGATCTGTCATGCACAAGGAAGAGTCAGCTGATGTGGGAAAAAATGAAAAAAGAAATCTGTCAAGGCACTGTGAGTAGTGTGAGCTTTAGCACCTCCTTGCATCATAGATCAAGTGTGTGGAACTCTTTCAGAAGCAAAGATTGTCTGCTGGACCAAATAAACATTTTTCTGTGTCCAGAATGGCACTTGTAGCAGAAGCATCAATATCATTTTATTATGTTCATAAATTATATTTTTATTATATTAGCTCTAAATGGAAATGACAGCAAACTGGGTCCAAATGAACAATTCAGCAAAGCAGCTTTTGGTGGGGAAAAAAGCAATGAAAATTAACGCTATTTCATTGGAGTAGTCAAAAAGTCCAGTTAATCTTCATTTTTATGTAGTGTTGGCCTTTTTGCTCCCTGTTCAGGAAAAGGACCGGCTATATTTTTACCCCACCCCTTTTTTGTGCATGTGCCATAGAATAATAGCTCTCCAGTAAGGTAGAAATACAGGTAGTTTGGAACTGTATCATAGTTTATTGGAATTGTCATAATAAATTATATCCGTCATTTATTTCTTCAGAGGACATCAATTTGTTAATAAACAACCTGGTCCTTAAGAATAATGTAACTGCTTTTTCAGCCTTTTTG
Organism: Ctenosaura bakeri; assembly: GCA_948474755.1. Taxonomy (NCBI): domain Eukaryota; kingdom Metazoa; phylum Chordata; class Lepidosauria; order Squamata; family Iguanidae; genus Ctenosaura; species Ctenosaura bakeri. The sequence continues at coordinate 49,688 of CAOLHI010004829.1, read as the reverse complement.
TGTGTCCTTTCTTATCAACCCCTACACAGCCCATTCTGTTCCTTAAGATTTAAAAGATCACACGGAGAGTGAAATAGATCTTTATTTTTCTAGCTACTTGAGATATGATACTCTGGCCCAGATGTTGACTTGGGGAAATGTCCATGCTGGCAACAAGATGATTGTCATGGAAACCTGTGCAGGGTTGGTCCTCGGTGCTGTAATGGAGAGAATGGGAGGTAAGAAAGTCTGATACACAGAACTTTTCTTTTGGAGTGCAAACATTTAGATGTTAATACTTCTATGGTAGACTATGAATTTGACCTTTTAAAAATACATTCTTTCATTATCCTTTATTGAAAGAGTGCATGGTGGAACAGTATATTCACAAAGAACACATTATGTAATACAGTGTGGAGCCTAAAGAGAAGTTTATAGATAGAAAACCACTGGGGAACAGTGGTTTATTTCCCCAACTCCACATTCTGTTTTGGCCAACAGCCAAGTTAAGGTGTGCCTGAATTGGAAGAAAGGACAGAAGGGAAACAGTGGAATTTCTATTTTTCACTACCAGTGTGGTTAATTACAAGCTGCTGGTATTGGTCAGTGGTTCATACGTATTAATCAGCAATGTAGTGCTGCCGGTCCAAGTGCGTCAGTATCCAAAAGGATACTTCCGATCTGACAGCTTGGGCATGCCTGGTGCATTTTTATCACTGTTCTTTTGATTATTGCCAAGTTCTTTGGGAACTCAGTTCAGCTTCAGAACAGATTTAACACACTGAATGGAGTCATTGCATGTTTAACGTGCAACTCCAAAATCTCTTTTGGGTACATGGAATTGTGTGCAGCTGAGTTGCATTTTTCTTTAGACCTAGAACCTAGATTTTAGACCATGGCACTTCAGCGTTCACAGATCTCCAAGTATCTTTCCTAATGTTCATCTTCATTTTAACTGAGGTGACCTACTTGTGGAAACAGCCACCACATCACTCAGGTTCACATCATGTCATTAGTATACGGTGATTTGTATTTGAATATGTAAATTGGTCTTCAAGGTTGTTCAGTGTTATGCAAAATCACTGCAAAGGTTTGCCTCTGTTGGTGCTTTTATTCATGCAGTTCTTCACCTGATGAACCTACTAGTGTGAGCCAAGCTTTGTTTAGTATACCATAATACCGTTCTTTGAGTCCAGACACTTTTTAGATTGACTTTGTTCTGTGATTGCAGGTTATGGATCCATTATCAATATGTATCCAGGAGGAGGACCTGTTAGAGCCGCCACAAACTGTTTTGGGTTCCCAGAATCCTTTTTCCACATGCTTTATGAGTTCCCTCTCAGTAAAGTGGACAGTGTTCTCTCTGGAACGTTTTCTTTAAAGACCTTGCCCTCAGAGCCTGAAGACAGTATCGCAGTGGCAGAGGACGGCAATGGGTCAGGTGACAATAAGCAGCAATCCATACAAGATGCAGATATGGAATGCAGTACAGTGTTAGCTATGGAGAGCAATCAACCTGAAGAACAAGAAGTAGTGGACATCCCAACTGAGGGTGAAGCATTTGACAATAATAAAGCAAAGGGAACAGTAAGATTCTATTGACTAACTCATTAGACATAGTGATCAAGGAAATTATGAAATAATCCAAATGTTGTTTATGTTTATGTCTTTATAATATTTGATACCCCATCCTCAGCTTTGAAACTTCTAGGTATCTTCCAGTTTGCTTTAAAAATTACTTGGTGGTAGCTTTTAGCTTCAATGGCTAGTTGAATGGTTATACTGCTTTGCTTGTTTATACTTGAGGTTCATTGTTGTGCCTTTTAATAAGAATTCAGAGCTGTCCTAGCCTGGTGAAGACTTGGTTCCCACTTATAAATATTTCCCCCCAGTTTGTCTAGACATTAGTGTAATAGTGTTGAATGCCCTGTTAGTCCATAGTTTCTGCTGACTTGAAGTCATCTGTTGGCCAAAACCATCAAGATCTATGCTTTTGTGTACTAATGCGATGATAAGAATATAAGGAATCTTGCTCCAGAGCTTTTAATACCACTGAACAGCTGGCTGCTAAAATTTTGGAAACTCTTCTAATTTAATGCAACCTAAAGTCCCCTGAGAAGATTCTAACACATCATCATTCCCGTAATTCTGTTTCGTGTGTGAGCTATTCTTTAAATTGATAATGTGTAGAAATTTAAGTCCATACATCCTAAAAATGATCTGTGGGCTGGAAACTGTGTGGCCTTCCAGATGTTGTTAGACTGCAACTCCCAGCAGCCATAGCCAGCAGAACCAGTAGTGAGAAATGCTGCGACCTTTTAGCCTCAGAGCACCAAGAAGGCTGAATGATTTCCAGTTCTTGTCTACTGTGTAGTTATACAAAGTTCTACATCAGAGGATTTCTTTAGAAATCCATATCTTTAGTTCAACCTCGTAAACCTAAAAAAAAAGAAATAAACATGTTTTTTTTCCAGGTGTATGACAAACAAAAGAAACAAGAGGAGAGAAGGAAGAAGTTAATAGAGGCTGCTGCTTTGTTGAAGGACAAAGATGCTGATGGGTGAGTCTGATTTGCATAGTAATAACCATTTACAAGAAGTGTCCTATTTCATTATCTAATCTAAACATTTTACCCTTCCTTACATAATTAGTCAACCCTTAAGTTTCATATTGTGCCCTGAATTTGGATGGTTCGAGGTGGTAACCTCACTGTAATGGCTTCACATTGTTCCATCATCTTTTTATAACTGTCTTTGTTTTATCACTTTTTACTTGTCAACTTAGCTGCCTTTCCCCACTCTACCCTTTTCTAGCTGCTCTCTTCCCATTCCAGTTCATTCCAGTACTATTCATCCAACTACGATGTCCAGACAATCAATAGCCATAATACATTGGGGAAGGAGCGGATAATTAGAGTCAGAGAGGATAAGAATAAGTAAGAAAGAAACCATACCGCAAGGAAACATTTCACATTTAGAATTCAGTAATTTTCCAGTGTTAAAATCTATCTTTCCAATGTTAAATTATTTTTATATTGTTGAATTAAGTGCTAAGTGCTCATGTTTCTTAAAACAATTTTTTCTTACCCAGTTCTGGCAATTTTTGGCCTATCTTGATAAATGCTGGAATTTACTGGTAAATGTGTTCTTGTGAAGTGAAGTGGAATCATTTTATTTCAGTCTTGAGACCTGACAGCAGCACAGCTTGAAAAAATAAGTTTTTGGGAATGTAGTTCCCAGACTCCTCCTCCATACAACATAGCCTCCCAAACCTCCAGAGAGGATTTTGGGAAAATGTAAAAGGAGTAGAGGATGTCAAATTTCCCTCTCCATGAACTTACCTGAACTTAGCCAAGAGTCAAAGCTTTTATTAAGTGTATTTTTACCCTTTTTTTTTTGTCATTAATGAAAGAAATATATTTGCAAACAGTACTCTGGTAAAATCTGCATAAAGAAGAAGTATGTTTCTATTACTTCATCTTTGTATGCATAGCTAAACACATCTTTTGATATTTCAAGAAATATAGCTAACCTATGTACAACTTTCTGTTGCAGTTTAATCATAGCCAGTCGATTTCATCCAGCGCTCTTACTACTGTCATTATTAGAATTTGTTGCTCCTTCAAGACCTTTTGTTGTCTACTGCCAATATAAAGAGGTGAATCAGATACATTTTCTTTTAGTTATCTTCCAAAGTTTTTTTCAGTGAGTTCATTTAACTAATCTTTCTTCTCTTAGCCATTAGTGGAATGCTACACGAAGCTGAGAGAGAAAGGGGGAGTCGTTAATCTTAAACTTTCTGAAACATGGTTGCGGAACTATCAGGTAAGAATTGGAAGTGTACATGTGTCACATTGTGAGCAGGCAGAAACATGTGGTATTCTGTTAAGTAAATCGTAACAGTTCACTGGATTATTTACATAGTAGGATTCCTTTCATTGATAAAGAAATGTTACAGAGGTATAAGGCAAAAGTAGCACAATAGATAATGAGGATAATTGTAGAATTAACCTACTTAAGAATCTTCAGTAAAGCATGGTCATGACACTTACTAGAAAGTAGAATTCCAATTCCATTCCAGTATGTTGTAAAATGACTAACAGAATATTTTCTACTTTTGTAAATTGAAAGCTTGAATGTTAGATACAATAAATCTATCATCAACCCCTTTCTAGGGATTTTGTTCTTTGTAGAAGCAAGGGGTAAAGTACAGCTTAAAAGGTCAGTCCTTTTTGAAATAATGTAGGAGTATGATGCTGACAATATGAATAGCGAAGATTTTAAAAGATCTTATCTTTTTTTTAAAAAAAAAAGTCCCAAAATGTGTATTTTCTTTTTTTATTATTATTATTTTTATATATGAAATTATGACAACAAAGAATAAACAAAAAATAAACGTTACACAGATATCATAAACATTAAAGCATTACTAAAATTCACTGTATTTTAAAAGAATGTTTGGCTTCTATGTTATCTAATTGTGGAAAAATTTGAGCCTATAAGCAGCATTTGAAAAGTGTATTATAGGTGGCTACAGATAGTTCAGATTGATTAGTTCTTCCTGACAGCTCTGGTTGTTATCTTAGGACAAGCATGCAGATTTTCACATTGAAACATATATAGATTATGTAGTTGTTGGTAGAAATTAGACTTTTGAAGATCAAATACAACTGTTAGCATCATTATGCATCTAAAGAGGCCTCTTAGGAGGAAATCAGAAGGGCAAGAGTTCATGCTTTGTAAGTGGAAGGATCCTCCCCGCCCCCAATGTTTTGAACTATTAATTCCTACAATCCCTTACTATTGGCCACATTGGGTGGGTCTGCTGAAAGTTGGCCCAAAACTTTTGGAGGGCAAAGGATTCCCCATCCCATCAGAACAGAAATTACTGGGTTACACAGATTAGTGCTTCAGTTGTGTATGGTAGCCTTAAGTGTTCATCTGTTCATAATTGTAGACACCTGGGTGATGAGTGAGAGTGTATTTCTCTGATGTTCTGATACTGCGACAAATCTCTGCATAGTTTTTGTTGCAATGACTGCTTTTTGCAGTTATATATGCTAAACTATATAATATTACTAAACTTCTGAATTCCTTTAGGACCGCAGCCATCCACTGTGAATGTATGAGCTAGAGCTGCTTAAATTATTCCATAATAATAACATGTACCTTTCTTGTTCTTGGTAGGTTTTGCCAGATCGGAGTCATCCCAAATTGATGATGAGTGGTAGCGGTGGATACATTTTGACTGGCATCACTGTTGTAAATGAGGTTGTAAAAACTGATGATGATACAGAACAGGCAGCCAGTGAGCCAACATCTAAAAAACGTAAACTTGAAGAACATCATTAACACCTGAAGAAGCTGTTTTCCATAGGACACAAATTATCCTTGTGTTGTATTACTAAACTATATTTAAGAGTTCAGAAGAACATACTTTTTCCTCAAGCTACTGTCAGGAAGATGAATATATTAGAGGATATTATCAGTTGAAAGGAGACTGAAGAGTCACCCTGCTGTGGGAATCCTCTGCTGTCACAGCCAGCCCAGGGCTCCGTAGTGCTGTAGCTTCGGCAATATATTGGTTCACCTGCTGATCTACTCCATGATGTAACTCTTTAAGAATCACTCTTCCTTGAGGATGTTGCCAAAATTGACTGAAACTAGCCTGTTCTGTTCCTGTGTTTTATTTTGGATTCACGTCCCATGTTTGTAATAGCGCTTCATTTCCAATTTTACTGCAGCTTCTTTTTGATTACAGATGTTGTTGTGTTCAGTTTCAGCTCAAACTCATGAAATTGTTATTGCACCTGGTGAAACTGGTGTTACAATATCATGTTGTTTCACTGCTAGCGGAGAAAAACAGGAGTGTTGATGACCCTTCTGAAAAGAAAAACTAAGTCATATCAGATGTAAATTGTAGGATTCATTTACATACAGTACCTTTTTTTTAACGATACACCTTTATTTTGTTATGTAGAATTTTATGTCTTGCAAAACTGTATTTCAATAAATTATAAGACTTTTTTCTAATATTTGAATTTTTTTTTCCTTCTGAGCATGAGTTGTTAGGGTAGAAACACGAAACTAGTTGGCCAGCAACAGCTGCACGTGTACCTATCTTAAGGTGGATGATCAAGAATGGAAAACACAATTTAAAAAACATGATTGCTTTTTTTTTTTTTACTGTATGTAAACTAGATGTTTCACTGGCATATCATTTCAAAACATTGGACACGGTGTCCATGTGTACCATAACAATATTTAAACATGGATTGAGATTTCCTCTTAGGAAAGTGCTATCTTGGATGCTAACAAATGTCTTTATCCCACCTCTTAAGATGGCTCTGAGCATCTGAACTGTGAACCCAATGAACTGACTTATTTGCATCTCCAGATTATTCCAGCCGTACTGCCTAGTCCAAGGCTGATTCCGTGAAGCAATAGTAATTGAAAAGATCTAGTACTTTGTAGTGCTACATTGACACAGAAAGTCTTTGAACAATGGATCAGTCCTGATCTGAATGAAGCTAGAATAGCAGTGACTTACTCATTGCTTTTTGTCTCTGCTACTGTCACAGGTCTGCCATGGTAAGGAGGGGCAGATGTGCTTACTCTGGCACAGATAATCCAATTGCTTCATATAATCTTGCAATCTACCAGCTAATGAAAATTGTGCTGAACAGTTGGAGAGCTGAGTTGACAGGAAGGGAAAGGAAGGACGCCCCATTTCCCAACCTTTGCCCCTCCCCACCAGGCAAGTTAGAGATGACTTTTCAGTTGGTCTCACATGTCAGGCAAGTTAGCAGCAATTATACTGGTTTTGTAAAGAGAAAAAGCTCTTGTGTAGTCTCCTTTTCACACATGCTTTAACATAGACCTTCTGCAACACAATTTGGAAAGAAAATTCTTCCTCACCACTGTAAACTTTTTTACCCAGCAAATCTTTAGAGACCTAAGCTTCCTCAGATAACCCCTCTATGTTCTTGCCAAGGATGACTCATCCCATACCTTGTCAAGATGAACATGAAAGTGCCTTTGCATTCCTCAAATGGCAAAGATCACTATTGGTTGTAGATTTTCTGTGTGTATTTTCCAAGGCTTAAAAGAATATGAATTTGTCTATGAAATCTGCATTTGCCCAGGCATCTGGTCACTTTGGCTTTACTGGGATTGCCTGTAACTAATTTCCAGCTTGGAAATAGCTCAGAAGTGATCACAGAATTTGAAACACAAATGCCATGGGTTGGAAGCTCTATTTTCAATTTCTTGCTCCTTCACATCTTGAAAAGCTTTGGGGCAGGGGGTGTCTATGTGCCTACAGTTCACCTGGCATCTTAGGGAAATTCACCTGTCATCTACATGAATTTCATAGGGTTTTCTTAGGCAAAGAATTCTCAGAGGCCCATTTAAGAGTTCCCTCCCCTGAAATATAGCCTACGGCACTAGATATTCATTGCTGGTCTCCCATTCAATTAAGGCTGGGATCTATCTTCTCTAAGTTTCCCATTTCCACAGTTTTTGTGTTGTTTTGTTTTTGTTTGGTTCCATTCTCTTGCAGATTTCTGGCAGTTAGAGCTTTGGAATTTTTTTTTAAAGGAAGACTTGAGATAGAACCAATGAGGCATGCTTAAGCACATAACTTCTTTTTTTTTCTCTTTGCATAGCTCACATGTCTCTGTATATGAAAAGATGTGAGAAGTAGCCATAAACATTTATGAATCCTAGTTGTATCAGATTTCACGATTTAAAATGGAGCTAGTATCTTTAATAGGTATCACGGATTGCTTCACCAGCAGTGGATTATGGTGATACATTATGATTGAAAATAACTATTAAGATTGCAAGCACAGTCTGAATAGTCTCTGAAGCCAAACTCCATAGAACAGCCTGATTTTAAGATATAGTAAGCGCCCCCGCCATGCTCTAAAAGCTGCCCAATGCTTCAATTATCTAGCCCATATTTAGCATTTAGAGTATGTCCAACCAAACCCCCTTTGTGCATATTGCTTAAAATCAGTATGTTAGAATATTTCCACAAAAGAGTATTGGCTTTCTGCTCTTGTCTTGAATTTTTCCCATTTGGTTCTTTATTGCTGCTTTGTGATTTCACATTTTAAAAAATTCTGTGGTCTGGTTAGCTATCTTGCTTGCTTCTTTTGTGAGGTGTGGAAAGTTGGGTGTTAAAGTCTGTAATGAAGAAACTGAGGCATTGTCCTTTTTGAGGCATAGAATTGTAAAAGTGTGTGATGGGACTTCATTTTCTGAACAGGTGTGTATTCTCTGTGTATATCCAGGAATATCCAGTGTTTTCTGAATTAAAATGCAACCTGAAAGCAAATCTGATTCCTGCAGAAAACAGGACAAGCCATTTCAGCCTTCCGGATGTTTTCTTTCTGTCTGAAACCTTCATAAATTACAACAATAATTGCAGAGGATGAAGGGAGTTCAGAGACCCGCCAACAAAACCTGTGTCTCAACAGCATTGTGTATTTCAAATGCTCACACATCCAACAATGGGCCCAATGGAGAAAAGTGAAAATTTTCCATCAGTATGAAGGCTGAGTGTGCCAAAAGTAAAGTGGAAAGAGTGTTCTGTTCCATAGCAAGGTATCATAAGGCTGCCTTTGCTGCTAGATTTTATTTTCACGGTGGACAGTATTCTGATTTTCCACACAAGCACTGTGTAAGGACAGTAGCATAAAGAACTTGCAAAAAGAAAAATCATTATGATGTTTTCTGGTAACATAAAGCAAATTATATTTTCATAAAGTATGCATTATGTCTCACTGTTCATTGTCTTCCTGATGTCTTGTGCTCTTTATACAAATTGTAGCTCTTGGTTGTTTAATAATCCCTAAATTTAAATTATAATTTATAAAGCAGAGCTAAATGTTGATTTGCCTTTAAGACCATAGCCAAATTTGAATTATTTCAACAAAATATAAGTGTTTAGCAGACTATGAATTCTCTGTACAGTACATGTCAAATCTGCATACAATTTGGAATCCAGTGGAGTGAAACAAATTACTTGGTTTAGAAACGGAAAACTCACATTCAGATCCTCATTTAAGAGATTCAGTGCTGCTTTGGATGGCCTTTGGAAAGTCAAATTTTTTTGCAAAACTATTGTAAGAATAGAATGAGAGCAGGCTCTGTCCAGCATATTTGTTGCCAGATGGCTGAATAGAAAGACAAAATGGCATTCTTCTATTCCACATACACAAGTCAGTCAAAGGATGGTTGAATTTTCTTTAGCAGTGTAAATGGGACAAAATCAGCCGCTGTGCCTAACAACAGCAACAAACCTTGGAGCTGCAGGGTAAGTTGTACAGCACCTACAACTCTGTCTTCCAGCACTTCACTGATGCCCCACTACATTAATTGCCTGGGGTAGTTCCTTGCTCTGCCTAATAATTACAGGGCTGGCTCTGAAGTAGGTAACACTAATTTGTGGTAAAGTGGTAGTGTAACTTCAATAGAAGTAATTTATAGAGCTTGAGCACCACACTAGATATGATGTGGGGAAAATGGCTTTTTTGTGGGTGGGCTCATATACACACACCTCTTTCTCTTGTGCACACACAGGGGAAAGTATTTACCTGCTACCTTTCCTCCTGCTGGTGAAAAGACACCTTCCTTGAAGATACTTGTTTTTATCAAGAAAACAGCCCTTTTTATCAAGAAAAGCATCTTCCCACCCAGCTATTGCAGTCAGATTTAGAGCCTTGATTTGCATTTCACTAAGAACGTAAATCAGGGAAAATTCCACGTGTCCCCAGGTTGGTTTGGCCTTAGTGTACCTATGATCATATGAAAGGCCCTAAATACCCTAAAGGCATCAGATCATACCTGGAAGCTAAGCACTACTAATTACTACTACTAATTACTAACCAGGATAGTACTAAGTACCCTGGTTAGTACTTACTACTTTGCTCCCAACATTCTCGAGGAACCCCACAACCAGGAGTGCCCTGTGGACATTATTTCTCAGTGGTTCAATCTCCAGACCCTCAGAAATGTTTTGGTAGGGGCTCTGCCAAGCCGCAAAGATATGTTTGAGAAAACATAGTCATAGTTATAATGATGATGCAGCATTTCAGCCAAACAATTTGTTGCCCTTTTATGACAGTTTTAAAAAAGCCTCCTGCTTGAGGTAATCACCTAACTGACTTATGGGAGAGCTAGCAGTGATGAGTACTGAATATGTTTCATAGCAGTATGGTGAGCTGATAGTAGAGAGATGTTGCATGTGCTCTGGTGCCATTCAGAACCATCACATTGGTTCCCGTGTGTAGATGTGTTAGCCATGATTTGCCCTTTGGTCCCTCTGATCAGCACAATACTGTAAATCACTTTTTAAGACTTAACAAAGAAGGCAAGCATGTGATATTGTGGACAATGTGGTTTTATTATTTCAAACAATGACAAAGAATATATTTTTGAAGAACACAAAGACAATTCTTTCCACGCACATTTAAAAAAAATGCTTTGCACAGAAGTCTATACACTAGAATTCATGCTGATCAGATCTTCCTAGCATATTTGGAATATAAAGATGCTTACTTGCATCCATGTAAATCACATGTTTAGTGGACAGTAAACTGCATTCCTGATTAGGAAGGGGAGAAAACAACATTCATGGCAGTGACTTTACCAATAAAGAGGATAATGTAAATAAAGCTAGACTTCACCATATCCAATATTAGGCCAGGCAAAATTCACCCCTGCCGGTTACTGTTGAATTTCTCAGCTATCTTCTGCAGTTCCAAATCCATAGCAGCTAGATTTTCCAGTTCTTTCTCCTGTGAAGAATGGAAAAATCAGATCATCACATCAGAGCTTTAGATTGCTTCCTAGCATGAATCATTGTGTTGCAAATTATTGTATCTGTGTTATTTGGCCATCTTCACTCTCATCAAAAGACTGTTGCCTAACCCCATGGTCGAAAAAAATTACATATGGCTATGGTTCATTTCCACATATTAATTTCCTCACAGTGTGATGCCTTTGATTTTCCTGGACCTCTCAGCAGCCACTAGTTCTATGAGAAACTTTTCCACTACTTGGCCAGATTAGAATAGCACGGAAGGTGGCACTATTGCTGCATTGCTTTCATTCTGTTTGCTCTGTCAGCAACAAGGTGAAAAAGTTGATGCTTAAAGATAACTGTTTTCACCCCAGGGGACTTGACCCACAGTTTAGGAAATGATTTATTGGACAACAACTCCTATGATCCCCCAACTCCCAGAGTCCCCCAGTCAGTAGGGCAAGTGGCTCTGGATTTTTTTGCACTGGATCATAACATGGATCCATCTTATTCCCCAAGCTATTACATCTCAGCAAACCTTACTCAGAGGTGGGAATCACACCACCCTCCAGATATTGATGCGCTGCAACTCCCAGCATTCTTCAACACTGGCTAGCCTGGCTTGAGCCATTGGAAGGTACAGTTCAACAACATCTGTAGAGCTGTACAGTTCCCACCCTTGCCTTATGGAGAAACAATACAATCTTGCACATGTCTGCTGAGGAGGAAGTTCTTGAATGTCACCTCCCAGCATTCTGAAGAGCCACACAATTTCCCATCCTTCAGTTCTGGGACTATAGCCTAAAAGTGTTTGTCCCTTTCTGCAAAAAATGTTTTTGACAGACTCTGTAGAAACAAAGCAAATCCAAAATGGCACCTGACAAAACCTCCTAGAAGATAATTCAAAAGGCAAGGTGCCACAGCTGAAAAGGTGCTGACTCTGGTCACCCTGCCCTCATCTTACTTCAGATGGTGGAGACCTGGGGCATAGTTTCAGAGGCCTATATTTTGCATTTTCATGCAGAAAATAGCAGTTCTTCCTGGTTTAGTGATTATTTTGGAGTTTCAAATGAGCTGTTTTGCCTTAATTATATTGTACATTTTATAAACTTAATTGGATGTGTTTTAAATAGCCAATATGTTATGATGTTGTAAGATTGTAAAGCTACTGAGGAACTGAGAGGCTACCAAGAACAAACAGGAATAAATGAAATTCATTCACTGAGCATAAGTCTTTGGAGCTGTTGTTTTTTGAGACAAGATGGTGTCCACAGGAAAATACTTATAGGCTAGCATTTGGCTCTGTTGAATTTCATAGTATTAATTTCTGCCCCATTTTCTAATATATCAAGGTCCTTTTGAATTCTGTTCTTATCTTCCAATAAGTTCTACTCCCCTCCCAATTTTGTATCATTTGCAAATTTGATAAGAATTCCCTTCACACCACCATCTAAATCATTATGAAAGCAATCAATGTATTTCACATGAGGCTATTTTTCAGGATTTCAAGATTTAAGTCTAGCTTTCTCTGCAATACAGCAGATTTCAGATTCTGTTCATACTGTGGCTAACCAATTGACCATGAGAAGCTCACCAACAAGATATAAGCATGACAGCATCATATCTTCTAACATTACACAGGTAAAAACTCAGGTAGATGTGGCCAAGTATCATCAGAATGTAGTCAAGATGGCAAAAGTTATTAATGAGGGAGAACAGATAAGCTAGGAGAGGCTGCAGCAGTTTGCTTTGGCCTATTGCAAAGGGCAAAATTCCAGCCTCTCCTCCCTCCTGAGTTAATGGAGTGCAAACTACTTTTGCACTTTGAGCTCAGTTTGCAGCAATTGAAGTAAGCTGCAGACAAAGGGGGAAGATGTGAAGCAGCTGGAAAAGTAGGATGACAAAGAATGAATGCCAAATTGGGACAGTTGGGAAGGTATGTAGCACCCTTCCTCTTGTGTTTTCTAACCACTGATATTAGGAAATACATTGCCTCTGATATTGGATGTAATGCACAGCCATCATGACTAGTAGCCATTCACAACCTTATAGTACCGCACAATGTGCTCTAGTACTGCTGCACGATATTTGATATGTTGTCAGCTTCACAGCAGCAACTTGATCTTAAAGTGCAAGTATGCTTCTTAATAAACCTTGCACTTCTGGAGAGATATTTAGTTATGACTGTGAGTTCCATTTTAGTATAGTACTACCTACCATGTGATGGTTATGGTTACATATCTGATGAGATTACTTCAAAGCTGCATATGTTTCTCTGGAACAGCCCTCTCTGGTTTCAGATATTACACAAGACAAGTACAGTATGTTTCTTTGAGATCACTGAGCAAGCAACTATGGGGTAATGATGACACAGTCACATGCTATAAATTGCAGAGCTTAGATCAGGACAGGAGAAGGGATGCTCCACAGACTGCATCCAGGCACCAAGCAAAGTCCTTTGTTTCCCAAGGCCCCTTGCTTTTTTGATGATGTGGTACCTACATGTGCTTGGTTTTTACTTGTAAGGAAAAGCAAAGACTTGGCTTCAAAGCATCACCCCTGCTTTTTGGCAGGGCTGGGTGCTTTTAAGGAGCACCCAATGAAGGCCAAGGCAGGTGGACATCCACCCACTTCTTTCGCTCATCCCATGTAGGCAAAGAATAAATGGGCATGGGTTTCCTCTAGATTCTAGCCAATGAGAGAAGGGGTGGTCAAACAGTGAGAGACAAAAGAAGAGGTGTATGGAGGGGGGAATAGGGAAGAAAGAGACAGAAGACAATGTCTGTTTTGGATCTTGTTCCACCTGCACCAACATGTGGCCCCAACAGATTACCCCTTGAGGGGATATGGCCCTCGATGGGGAAAACAAAAGTGTTCCCATTGTGTCTTAGGCACACTAAAACTTCACTGGAGTCAGCAGGCCACATAATGGCACTTTTGTACAGGGCACTACAAAACAAGCTGCAGCGTCTCTTGCCTTGGATGTGGATGTGCTCTAAACTAAACCAAAGGGAATCGTTTTAACATGCAATTTACATTCTAGACCGAGTAGACTTTGCATTTATATGATTGTTAGGCCAGTAGAAGCAAGAAACTATCTGAGAATGTAATTGTATATGTGTTTACTTGGAAGTCAGTTCTATTGTACCCAAGCAGTTGAACGCCAAGTTCTTAACACTCCAGCTCTTGAGATCCAATATGCAACACCTTTTTTTTTGCTGACAATTTCTGGAGGGCAAACATCAGCATGCTGTGCAATTCCTGGGAGGCTCAAGTGTAAATGATATCTGAGGGCACCTAAGGACCAAGGAAAAGCCAGCCAAAGATAGATTTTAACTGCAACACTCTGCTGGTTCTGTATGCTATTTGGATGTGAGGTGTGAACAGAAAGGATTTTGCACATGTCAACATGATCAGGTTTCCAATAATACACTTCAGCAATGACAGTGAAATGCCTTTTGCGTGTGCCATTAACCATGCTTAAACTTCCTTTTAAAACAGCCATTAAATGAATGGCTGGTATTAAGTGTTGTTGTTACAGATCTGCAAGCTAGAATTACAGATCTGTAACTGCTCTGTATTCTGCAAGACTACATAGTCTTACTGGAAAACTATATAAACGCTATCCTAGCCCAAAGGAGGCCTGTTTGGTTTCCAAATGGGGTACAAGGAGGAGGATTTTTCCACAGTCCTTCCACCAGCAAGCACAGTTGTGACAATCAGAATCAGGATCCCTGTGGCAAGTGCTTGTTGCAACCTCACTCACTGGGGGGAGGGAAATGTAAACATCATCCTTCTTGCACCTCCATTTTATGGACCTCGGTTGCCCAATTCAGCTGCCAGCAATTAAACTGGGTTCGCAGGGTTGGGCCAAGAGACATTACTTAGTTATATTAGTTACATCACTTAATTACACGGACAGTACTTAGTTACATAGACATTACTTAGTTATGCCAATGTAGTAAGCAGCCAAGGTAAAATAATGGCAAATGTTTGCCATCATTACTTAAACAGGCATTAGTTAGGTAGACATAATTAATTAGTTACACAGACGGAACTACTTAGTTACACAGATGCAGCTAAGTAGCTGTTGTGGAATATCAGCAAATGTTTTTAATACTGTTGTTTATTTAATTGCTTTTCAAACTTTTGTATTACCAGTTGTTTTAACTATATAGTATTTGGTTTTAACTTATAGTGTGATCCACCTTGAGTCCCATGCTGGGAGAGAGGCAAGATATAAACTAAATAAATATATAAATGAATCAAGACCATCCTGTTGAAATTAAAAGCACTGTTGATTTTGAGAAGCAAAAATAACCCCCAATATATTTTCTTGCAAAATAAATCACCAAATACCTCATCTTGGGTCAGGGGCCTTTGCCTGAGCTTGCCCTCGCCACTTCTGCTGATGTGACCCCTTTTCACATCTTCCCTAGAGCCGTAAAGTTCTGGGAATTCTGCAGATTTCTTCCGGTTGCTCAGAAGATGGGCAAGCTGATCCATCTTGTTGTACTGCCTCTTCACATCAAATTTGTGGTTCCTTTCCAGATGATTGTTCTCATTGTGTTTGTGGCTCAAACTATCCATCAGTTGCTTCTTCTCCCACAACTCGTAGTCGTTATACTCAGGAAAGAAGTCTCGCTCATTCAGCTGTGACCTGGATTCTTCCTCGCTCTCCAGAAAAGGATTGCCAACATCATCCTTCTTCTCAGCATGTCTGTTCTTCCACCTGAACTGTTGATAGTAAGGGATATATGGAGCTACAGCTCTTTTCACATTTTCTACAAGATAGTGGCTTCTTGGATAGCCTTCTTCAAGAAGAAGTGTCCTCTTATTGGCAATATGCTTTCCCCTCTCATTGTGGTGTCTTTCTTCTAGCTCTTCCTCAGTGACCGAAGGATAATGCCTTTTTTCTTCCCTCTCTCCTTCTTCTGGGCTGTAGAACCTCTGCTCACTAATCTCCTTCTCTATATTCTGCATCTTTGGCATCTCTTCCAGCTCTAACTGCAGGTGTTCTTTGTCATGTTGACGCCTCTTCTCATCTCTGCTGCTGTAACTATGTTGCTTGCCTTCATCTCCCTCACCTGGCTTGCTGTGAGGTGTACCTTCGTCATAGTGGTGTCTCAGCTCCTTTTGTGGTTCAACAGGGAATCGTTTCCTCTCAAGATGGTGCTGTTTCTCTTCATTTTCCCTGATGTGGTGCCTCATATCTTCCTCTTCACTGTCCTCTCTACTGGGGTGCCATTTATCCTGATGCTCTCTATTCCCGCTCTTTCCTTCCATTTCTTCAGAACCATGCATTTCAAATGAGTTTCTTTTCTCCTCAGAACGATGTCCTGTCTCATAATAACGTCTGGGGTAATGGCCTCTTTTATCCCAGAATTCACGTTCTTCCTCACTTGACTCTTCAGGCAAGTCCTTCTTCTCATCATGATGATGCCTCTTGTATTCAGAGGAGTTGCCAAGCCTTGGTTTCCTATAGTAATATCTTGGTTTGTGGCCTCGTTTGTCTGTATCAACATCTTCTCTCTCAGAGGAGTCTTCATATTCTCGATGAAAACTGTGGTGATATTTTTCACTGCTCTCCTCCTCTTCTTCCTCTTCCTCCTCAGCATCCTCCTCTTCCTTGCTTTCTTCATTTTCCCTTTCTTGGCTATGCAGGTTTTCCTCCTGTTGGTTTCCAGACCGTTTATAGTCATGCTCAGTCACCTTTCCTGGTGAAGGAAGGGTTTTTTTATCCTCAACCTCATGTTCCAGATCTTCACTGTGTTTCTTAGCTTTGCTTTCTTCTTCATTGGGGTAGTTTCTTTTATAGCTGCTATCCTCCTCATTTCTTTCATCAGCATCATCCTTGGTCTCTTCTTTATGGGCCTCATCAAAAATGTAAGAATCCCCTTGGGTGATGGCTTGTGCGTTGTCATTTCCATCATGTTGTTTCCCCTCTAGATGCCACTTCTCACCCATTTCTGCCTGCCTTTTAAATTCTTCTTCATTTGGACCTTGTTCTTCCCTCACAGTCCCTTCTTGTGGTTTCTCTCTCTCCTCTGATTCTGACAAGTGCATCATGGTGGAGTCCAGATCTTGGTCTTCTTCCATTCGTCGATTGCCTTAAAAAAAAAACAAAAGCATTGCCCTTGTCATGAGAATGCCATTGTTCCCCTTCTATCCGGACTGACTTCTGTCAATCACTCCTTCCCACAACTATTCTCTTCTGCTCATCTGACAGGCTGAGACCCCAGGAACAGAGAAGCTTCAATGCTTGTGGGCCATTTTCTCTTCTGATATGTAACTGTTTCATCATCATGACCTCATCATTGCCTAACAATGGGAAGGGCATATCCTCCAACATTTCAGAGATGAAAACTGGAACACACACGGCTAAACAACATCAGAATGTAATCAAGATGGCAAAAGTTATTATTGAGGAAGAACACACAAGCTAGAAGAGTCTGCAGCAGTTTGCTTTTGCCTGAATCAACTGGGAAGTTTTCCTCCATCCCTCCTCTTCTCCTTGCTAAGCTAAATGCAAACTACTTCCACACTTCAAACTCTATTTACAGCCACCAAAGTAAGCTGAGGACCAAGGGGAAAAGTGGAGGAACTTGCACATTTTAAAAACAGATGAAAAGACAAGATAACAAAGGGTATGGAAGGGATGAGTCTGTCACAGGCTGCTGTCACTTTAACTATGGGAAAGGAAACAGGACCATCAAGCAGCTCAGCACAGAAAGCATTTCAGCCCACATCCTCACTCACCTTCCTTTGTCAGGCCGTTCTTTTGCCCCTCAAAATTAACCTCATCCGTACACAGCAAACTGGATGATTACAGTGTCTTTATATGGAACTTCTTTCAATTGGCAAACTTGGAGCATGTTCAGCCAAAACGATCTCTGAAGGGCTGTCGAACATGCATCAAAATCCTACTTCTGCAGCACAGATTAGTTATTCCAAAGTAACTGTCACTCACTGATTCTGTGTTCATACTCACTGGAAACTGGTTCAAATAATTTAACCTGACAAAAGCACACACCTCTCACATGAAAGACTGCTTTCTGAAAAGCATATGTCTGTCTGTAAATTCTGTTTGCACACAGAAAGTTCACCCATCCAGAAGAAAACTGGGTTAGAAAGTTACTTCTTGGTCCCATGTTTTCCAGCCTAG
This sequence comes from Ctenosaura bakeri, assembly GCA_948474755.1. NCBI lineage: Eukaryota > Metazoa > Chordata > Lepidosauria > Squamata > Iguanidae > Ctenosaura > Ctenosaura bakeri. The sequence continues at coordinate 31,735 of CAOLHI010004829.1, read as the reverse complement.
GGAGCATTTGGCATGAAAACACGACTCCCTAAGCAACTATGGCAGCATAACAGAAGCAGCTGGGGGAGCTATGAGGTGGTCATGTGTCCTGTTTTAATGAAGACAGCACTCTGTTTGAAGACAGTCATAATTTCAGTGGTTCCAAACTTTTGAGCACTCAGGGACTTTCAAACTTCCAGAAGTCCAAGTCAACATGGCCAATGATGAGGGATAATGGGAGCTGTAGATCAAAAACTCCCATGACTGTGAACTGTCATTCTTTTTGAAGGCTGTCAACACCACACCCAGTTTAAAGTTAAAGGCAGGGATTCAAGGGGGTACTTGTGTTAATGGATTAGAAGTGAGGTTGATGGTGCTGCCTTGAGCATGCTGGAATAAAGGTGGGGTTGAAATGCATGAAAGAAAGCCCACACATTGCTGCAACAGAGGTAATCAGTCATCACCATACCACTCTGATTGGTGCAGTTGTCATAGGGTGGTTAAAAGGTGTTTGGGAAGATACTGGCTGTGATCCTATAGTAGTGCCACATAGCATAAATAGCCACCAATGAGGTTGCGTTCCACTACCTTTATGCAGCTGTTACGCTGGACAGCAATGTCATGTTACAAAAGACAATGAACATGGCTGTTGCAATGTAGCAAAATGTGCAATGCACAATCACGTACACAATGCATACTTTCACACTACCCTCTGAATATCAACATGCAACTGCATGTGCAATGGTTCTGCATGCAGAACTCCACTTCTGCCATCAACTGGATGTGACTGTGGCATGTTGTCTGAAAAGAAAAAGAAAAAATCCCCCATGCATAGCACAACTTACACTTACGTATATCACTCACAGGTTGCCAGTCACTGTATGAAGATGGGTTTTTCTATACTGAGCTCCTGTTTAAGGTGTTTGCCCTTAATTCTTCCACAGTAGCCCTCCTGCCATCCTAATGCAAACTCACTATTTTTGATTAAGGTGCATTGCACTTGTGCTCTTGCCGTAACTGTTTCATAATAAAATAATTTGCTCAGATGAAGGAGTGACAGAGGGAGAAGGAAAACTTGGAAGAGTTACTTTTTTGGACTTCACCTCCCAGCATCCCTGCTGACCATGGTGCTGAGCTATTATGGGGGCTGAATTCCCAAAAGGTAATTTTTCCAAAATTTTACATGCATTATTTTTGCATAAAAGTCCCAGAATCCTCCAGACACCTTGGCTAGTATGGATTCTGGGAGACATAGACCAAAAAATAACCTTCCCAGGCTCACTAGATCAGATTTTCTTAAGTAAGAGTCACACTTACTTTTTTTCAGAAGCTCCTTGCACTGAGGATTGATGGGTGGAGCATTGGCTTTTGACAGACCATTCAAAAGGACTTCCACAATGCACCGAGTTACCTATAGCAAAAGCAGTAATGAGAGCTCAGAGTGTTTATGTTTCTCATTTTTAACTTATATCAGTCCCAGTGGAAGCTTTCAAAGGTGGCTAAAGCATAGCCAGATCAATAAAGCAATTTTTAAAAATGTATTAAGCATGCTCAAAGTAGAAGACAACAGCAATATTATGCTGGCAACAGTGAGCTTTAAAGAGCTATCCAAGGTGCTGAATCCTATCCTTGAAATCATTCTGGCACTTTGGACAGCTCTTCAGAATTTGGAATACAACCAGGAGGAGGAGGAGGAAGTAGTGGTGGTTCACCATTAACTATCACTATGAACATCTGGGGGAGCCACGTCTGAAACACCCTCTAAACAACAGTATATTTATATGTGACACCACAGAGCCAAAATGAAGAAGATGTCTCTCTTTCCCAGAGAGTCAATTCCCACACTTTGTGCCTCAGTTCAGGAAGAATCACAGTAATGGGCTTTTCCTATTGAGTACAGTGTGGAGTTCACATGTGGGTTAGCTGCTTTTTTTCATATGCTAGCCACAGGACATTTAAAGAAGAGGTTAGCTGTGTGTAGCCTTCATCTTTTTGTTGGACTACAAATGTCACCCCCTACCCATTGTGGTCAGTGAACAGGGATAATGGGAGATAGTCCCACTGCATCTGTGGGGGCAACAAATTTCCCAACTCTATTTTAGAGGAAGATGTAGAAGCACCAGCACTTTGAATTGGATCTAGCAACAAGCTAGGAGCCAGTTAAATTGGCACAGGGAGGAAGTATTCTGTAAGTGGCCCATTATGCTCATCAGAACGCAAATACTTATAGAAGATATTCGTGGAAAAGGTAAAAGAGGAAAGTGTCATACCTCCATAAGAAGAGTTACAATTTTGGAAGGTGGAGTAATTCGAGGCATAATTCACTCTGGAGGTTGGGTTACACTTAGCAATAGTAATAGGTTAAATTTAGTTGGAAAACAATAGAAATAAGAATGAAATTACTAATAGTACATTTTTTAAAATATTAAGTATAGGAATAAATAACAACAACAGGTATAATGAGTATGAGATTTAGATATATATAACCAAAATTTATAATCAGTATGATTTATAATATGTTGAATAAGTAATATTATGTAAATAGATTTAGAGAGAAAGAGAAATTTAAGCATTTTTTGTTGTGATCTTTTTTTCCTTCACTTTTATGTTCATCGCCTTATGTACTTTCTGTGTTTTTCCTTTTCTTATAATTAAATTTTCAAAAATTAAAAAAAAAGAAAACAAATACTTACTTGAAGTTGTATTTAATGCTGTTAGATTTCACTCAAATACTAGTGTAGAGAGTGTAAAAAAAGGTTTTTTAAAGATATGCTCACCATTTCTTCAACATGGTCATCTTTTTCCACTGGTGCTGAATGAACACCTTGGAAAGACAGGAAAGGAAAGGAAAGGAAAGGAAAGGAAAGGAAAAGAAAAGACCATTTCAGATATAAAGGGAACAGAAAACATAATTGGCAGAGGTAATACTGTGGTACAAGTAAAGGCAAACACTTTAGAAATGGAAGCAGAGTTTGTTTGGACCAATATTAGCTACATCTTAAAGCTTTTGGGTTTCAGACTGAGAATGTATTTTCAAACTTCTTCATTTGGGGAAGGGCAGCCTCCGGCCCAAGAGCTTAAATCAGCCTAAGGACGTTCTTCAACTGAGCTACAAGGATCTTTCAGCAAACCTCACAGTTTTCATGGGTCCCTAACCTGCCCTGAACTGCATGTATGGTGGCTAGCCATACCCTATAGTGGTCACAGACCCTAGTATCATCTGGCCCATGGAAGCCTGTGGGAAAAGCAAATTTTTGGACAGGTTTCAGAATCCCCCAGCCATAGTCATCCTCATGCTGGATGCAGAGGAAGGTCTCGGAATTGTATTTCAAAAAAGGAACTTTTCCAGGTTCTGTGCTGGTCAAGAAGAGACAAGACTCAGATTCCTACTCAGACACAGAACTCCCTGGGTGGGTGACCTCAGGGCCATCCCTACCAACAGGCATAAGGAGACACCTGCTTTAGACAGCAGATTCCAGATATCATGAAAAGGTAACACAGTGTTAATTCTTTAATTGGTTATTGCTGTATTTTGACTTGTGAAAGCAGAAGAGGTTCTTGTAGGATTTTCTGTTTCTTGTGGAGTATTTTGAGATAAGCAGGCTCAATTTGTTACTCTGCCTTAGGCAGCAAAATATCTTAGGCTGATGCTGGGTGGCAGTTATCTAGTTACTTTCCATCCCTGCGTAACTTACCTATGGATCCTGGGAGGAAAAGTAAGAGGAAAACATACATACACCCGAATCCATTGGGAGACAGGATAGAATTCAAAATGTCACCATAAATTGTTAGAAATGCAATGCTTAGCAGAGAAGAATTATAAATATCTCAGAGAGAAGAGCAATGGTAAGGTTAAATAGTTTTCATAAGCCAAAGTTCCCTCTTATTTCTTATTCGCCTATCTTAACCACTCTGTGATGTAAACTAATTCTAGGGATCTTCTTTCCTCTTCCCTTCTCATCCCTTTCTCTCTTCCAGCTTCTTCTAAAGAGTGAAACTAGTCTTAGTTCAGTATTAGCTTAATACCTTACAGAAAGTATTTTGTTTGGTCCCTGAACTATTAGTGGATTTTTTTACTTAATTGGGATTTCTAGGCACAGCAAAAACTCTCCATGTTAAATCTAATATATAAAAGTCAAAGTTTGTCTGTTTGTCTGTGTCAGGAGAAGACCTCATATGATTGGCTGTGTCAGGCAAAGACCTCATTTGATTGGCTGCATAAGAAGATTCTATGGAATCATTGGGTTGGCAGTTTGGGGGAGGGGGCTTTAGAATTCTCAGCCAGAGAGCTCTTGGGCCTGGCCGGTTGCTATGGAGACGATGCCTAGCAGCAAGGAGAAGGGGAGTGTATTCCCTGAGGAACCCAACCTCTGTATGTTAATAACTCTTTATACAGATTGGATTGGGGAATATGCGGAAAAGTTACAGGTACTGGACAAGACAGTTTGGGGAATTAGAGACACAGGATCTCAAATCTTTCTAACAAGTATCACCTATGAAAACATAACATCTTGGGCAACACCAGATATACACACTAGTAACTACATAAAAAGCGATAGCAGTAAAGATGGTAGATGAGGGAGTGCAGGTCAAGTTCCAACAACAAGATCATTGGTAGAACATGTATTTCTGCCAGGAGATCTACACTGATGCTCAGGGGCAACAGTTTTTTCTCCTTCCTCTCCAGCAAGGCCAACCGTAAGCTCCCAGGTACATCTCTATACTCATATCCAAGCCACTATCTTTGCCCAATCAGGGGAGGAGGAGAAGCAGGCATTGCTCCCTAGACAAGCGTGGAATCTTCTCCATTGTTCTCAGGTGTACTAGGAGATCCAAATTGGTCCCAGGTCAATCAATGGCTGGGAGGAAGGAAATACACCTGAGAGACTCTGTCTTCCCTTGCATACCCAAGGCAAGGGCATTGTTCAAAGAGGTAGAAGATACCTCCTTCCTCAATGACTTTAAAAATACTTACGTTAGAATAATCAGATGTTGCACCAGCATAAGCCTCCAATAGAATTTTGGCTAAGAACCGCTGTTGACCAGTACTGTTATTTGGTTCAACCAAAATGCCAGATAAATGTTCACACCTTCTAGTTCTCCAGAACTTTATCTTTAGCAGGGTAGGCAGTACAAAAATGGGGGAAGAAACAGATTTTTTTTTTAAAAAAAATCAAGCTAGATGTTGAAACCATAAGATCTGTAGCCTGAGACCCAATTTCAAAATGAAGATTTGCAGGCTAAATGAATGACTCACTGGTAGGTGTCACAGGTATCAGATAATACCTGGAAGGAGGGATAGCTGGTGGTATCCATGTTAGTGGAGTGATAAATCCACTTTTGGTTTAAGCAGAAATTTAAAGGGGCTATTTACTATGCTGAACCTATGAGCACTTTGGATACCTCCTTTTAAAGTCTAGAGCACCCACCCTACTGACAAGGGAGTCCCCAGCTGCCACTACCTGGCAAAGCATTCAGTGATAAAAATGAAATGGTTGATCTCCACCTCAGAAAACATAGGTCAGCATCCTACTGGTGTGGTATACTCTTTGGTTATCCTTTTTCCAGGGTCACCGGACAGTGGTAAGGCAAGGCAGACAAAACTGGCTCCAAGCAGGCTATTTCTCTGATGCCTGCCTTCCTTCATGGCCACTGTGCTTGAGCCCTTTTTCCTCCTGCCACCACTGAGACTTGGATTTATCTCTTGCCATAAATAAGTACTGTATGCTATCTCTTGCCAAGCAGCCAGCCTCTGGCATGAGTGTTGCTTAGAGGCCTGGAAGAAGGCAAAGCAAAGAAGAGTGAACAAACTCCCAATTAATATAATTCTGTCAGAAACAAGTTTGGGTGTTTCATACTCCCTCCCTGCTACAACTGACCTAATTAATATTCTGTCATTTTCTAACTGCTTTTAAAATGTCCCAGTTCCCTTTTTCTCCTCCCACTTTCTCCCTTTGTCCCTGGCTTACTTCAGTTGCTGCAAACTGAACTCATCACGCAAAAATTATTTGCACTCAATAACTCAGCAGGTGGAGGGGAGGAGAGAAGGGGATAGAATTTTGTCATTCCCAGTAGGCTCAGGCAAAAACAAATTGCTGCAGCCTCTCCTAACCTGTGTGTCCCTTCTCATTAATAATTTTTCCTATCTTAACACACTCTTATATTGCCTAGCCACACATGCCTCAGTTTCTTTCCTGTAAAATGTTGGAGGGCATGGTATTTGTGTATCTGTGTGTGTGTGTGACTTATTCTGTTTGGGTCCAATGTGATTAAATCACACCCACACTCTTTTAGTTGATCCCTTAGCTATTTGGTTCTCTTTTTTGTCATGGAAGATGCTAATACAGGACATGGTGGAGGGATATAAAACATGAAAATTTCCTTATCCTCCCAGCCTCCTCCAGCAAATTGATATTCACCATGAAATCCACAGTTTATATTACATTTTTTTAAATGTTATTAGTTTTGCTTTTGTGTGTCACTTCTCACTTCCTTGAGGTAAGTCTCTTTTTTAAGGCTCCTTGGTTTCAGATGATAATTTTGAAAAGTCACTGAAGCACAGTCACCATGCATCATTACACTTTTTTTATTCATTCACATTATGTGCGAATTATGGCTGCAATTTAAGCAAATGTGAGGGAGTCATGTGGTGGCAATGGGAATACATTTTCCCCACTTCCATAAATCAGAGTGGGGAACAACTTTGTCATGTTCTCGCCCTCTGTGAAAATGCTCTATCATCTGACTCGTGTTCTTTTACTTTACTTGCCTGAGAGCGTCGTCTTCTGACTCATTTGGCAACACAGGCAGTCGCAACCCTGAATAGCATACGCAGCTGGCTGCACCACTGTAAGCAAACTGTTTGCCAACAGTTCTTAAATAATGAATGAATAACTCAGACAGGGGATTTTCCATCAGACGCTGTGCTTGTCTGCAGTGCAAAACTCCTTGGTACAACGGTGTGGGCTGTAGCCCAGGCTATTATTTGTCTTAATTTTAAGCAATCCTAGCTCACACCTTGATTCCACAAGGACCTGAATTGGGCCTTTAGACTGAAAATGGAAACAGGATATACAGTGAGGTTCCAGCCTCAAAAGGAACAGTGTTTATGAAACACTATTCATAAGGACACATTAACATTCCATACCTAACGAAGGAGGCAACAACATCAAAGAAATGGAAGCATGCTGAATAAAAACATCAGGACAACCCTCGCAGGGCTGAGACATTCAGATTAGATTTTATAGAACTTACTTTTGAATAAATTAGTTCTACTCCAAGATATCAGTCCTCCGCCATTGTATTATGCCAAGCAATAGCATCCCACTACTAGTCATTAACAGTTGAATCCCTCTGGCAAAGATTCTTACTTACATCCAATCATTATGCCTAGTAGCAGTTTACAGTGGCTATGGGGAGAATTGTGGGGGTGAGAGGGAAGAGATTCCCATGAGCCAAAGATTGTAAGAGTTTATGCCAAGAAGGACACGCATCCTCACCAGCATGTACCTTTTCTTCCATAATTGTCTATATTCTCTCATTCATTCCCTTGAGTCTAGGCTTTCTGTGTCCCCAAGGAACCTACACTGCTTGCTTACCACAATGGGGCTGAGGCATGTCAAACACAAAAGGAAGGCTACACTTACAAGGGAAAAGGCAAGTGGGGAACAAATAGACTGGCCGAGTGGCACAGAGTTCTCTTATTATTGTTAAATGGTAAGCTCAATGCAAGGGGGAGTTTAGCTTTGCTTTAGAGGACCGCCACAGCTCCCTAGAAGTACACATAGCATTCACTGCTAGTAAACTAAAACTGGCATGTGCAAGTTATTAGATGAGCATAGGATACATCTGCAGGGTTATATTTCATTAATCATCCATTAGGGCCAATACGTGCTCTTTGCTTTCCTGTACAGCAAGTCTGATTTAAATTACAGGCCAGCAGATTTCATTTGAACATTCATGGCGAAAACATTTTTGACAAAGAATCTGTTTGGTGGATGAGCTCTTTCTTACTAGACATATTCAAGGGGATGATTGAACAGTTGCCTATCCTGGATACCCATGGCTCTGGATTTCCAGCATCAAGCAGGGGCTAGGACTAGCAGGCTGGCAAGGTACCCTGCAGCTCTGTGACAGTGGCAGTTACATTCTCAAAGAGGGGGTGCCAGAAGGATGACAGATCAGCACAGTGGAAACTTTCACAACCTGCAATGGCCATGAACTTTAGCTTAGGCCTGCCTGGGTGTAAAGCGGAACGTCTGTGACTTAAACTCTTGGTCTCTTTTTCATGGTAGAGGAGGGAGTAAGGTTCCCTGTGACTCAGATTGGGACAGCAGTACTAGTAGAAAAAAGCACTGAACCATTTTCCTCCCTATTCCGCTTCCCCAATGCACACTCTCTATCCCAAAGCTTCTAATAACACTGTAGTCACTGTCACACCAATGTGTGCTGTTACTTCTCAGCTTTCCAATAGGTACTGGAAGATCCACTCAACAATCTTCTCTGTTTCATTTAGTTTGATCTTTGAAGGAGAATTAGATAAATCCATGGAGGAGAAGCAGTGTATCAATAGTTATTAGTCATGATAGCAAAAAACTTCCAGGTTCAGAGATAGTATACATTTAAAATTTTACTTTGAACATTTACTTTGGGAAGATTCCAAGAGTCGCAGTTCAAAGAAGTTACTTTCCAATCTGTGCTCTGACTAACAGTTAACAGGGACCTGTGAGTATATATAGGAGGAAAGGAATGTTGCCTTTGGAGCTCCTGACCACCACAGCAACCTGGATGCTGGCCTACGTGGTCCTTTGCTCTGATCCAGCAGGGCTCTTCTTGTGTCCTTGCCTTCACTATCTCCTTGTGCTTAGCAGCTGCAGCAGAAGAGGAAACCAAATGAAACTGCAATGCCTTACAGGCCATGCCGGTAACGAATTGTTATTTGAGGCCAGAATGTCAGGAAGCCAGTTACCGTGCTGTTAGTTTTGTTTCATTCCTCCTTAACATCAATTTACACATTAAAAAATGGACAGAGAAAGAAAGCTGCTACAATCAGCCAGCTGGCAAAGGACCACTGAGAACCATCTGCTGGCGCGATCATCCTGGAGCGTAGTTCATTCTGGCCATACCTCTTCCCTTGTGTGAACTCAGCATCAAAACTGCAGAGATGGTTGCATAACTGCCATCACTGTATGATAGTTCTCTTTCCTAGGTGAAGCCTTCTGCCCCATTTTAAATCTCCAGTGAGGTTGAGCAGGGCAGAATCAGAGTACAGAATGTTCTGAAATCTGGGATGTGCCCCTATGTCCCTCCAGATATTTTCAGGCTACACCTGCAATCACCCTTCACTGCAATATACTGGCTAGGGCTGACAAGGGCTGAAACCCCAAAACATCTGGAGAAGAATCACAATTGCCTGCTCCATTCTACACTGTGATATCATCATGTGTAAATCTAAGATGCTATTGCACAAATTACTGGGTACAAGTCTCGTTATTCCTTCTCAAAATGGATGCCACAGAGATTGGGAAGGTACAAGAAACAGGAAGAAAAATGATCCAAGGGGTCAGAATACCTTCCTTCTAAATCTTTTGAGTCCTTTCTGTTTAGGGGGAAAAGAAGACTAACACTGAACATGATGGGGGCTGAGACAAGTTTGTGGTATGGAGTCAGTAAATAAAGAGACGTCACTCTTCCCCTTTTCTTACTGTATTAGGAGATGAGGTTAGCCAAAGAAACTTAGGCCATTGCAGATCATACAAGTAATTAGCAAGGGACACCATATAGTGTTATAAAGGATATCAGTTCAGAATGGGGAGATAAACTCATTAGATGAGCTATGCCTTTAAGATGCCTGATTAAAACACCACCAAACTGTTCAAGCTTTGAGGTTCTTCAGAAGTCTTCCTCAGTCTAGATGCTACAATTAACAGGACACTGATTGTTGCAACCAGGTTACTGGCTGCCATAGCTAGCTAGGTATATCTCTTGTACAACACATGCTCAGAGGAATAAAAGAAAACAGATGGCTGATAGCATCATGCTCTACCTTGTCAACTTCTAGAGGAATCAGACTGGCTGTTGATGAAAACAGTTACAGCAACCTACATAGACGCTGATAATTTGTAGAATAGCTAATGCCTGTCTGGCTGTGTAGGCTACTAGTCCAGTTATGGGTGTGGTCATTTCCATTGTAGACAGGATGGAAACACTGAGATGTTTTGATTACAACTTGCCTGCTTTGTCTGAGATTACCTAGAATGTGCATAGCGTGTGGCAGGGAGAGGAACAGATTTTCCCAGCAGCAGTGGCCTAAATTCAGTTGCTGTCAGAAGCAGAGTAGATCTTCTGAAACAACTGAATGTAGGTAAGTGTTGGTTTACCATTCAACTATTGGTTTAATGTGTTTATTCTGGTTGGAACTAGCAACTGGATTTAGGGTGATGTATTATTATGTGGTATCCTCGTTTGTACTGCAAAGTATTTGGAAGTGAATTGTTATTGAATGAGCAATTAAAAGCCATTAACTTTACAAAAGAACTGCTGATAATGGAGATAGAAACTGCTAGACCTGGCTTGAAGAAATGGATCCGCACAGCTGTTGCTGGACTTTTCTTGGATGCATAGCTATCAAAACGTCGCCCCCCCCATTTTAATCTCTCTCTCTCAGCAGAGTTGTATCTTTGACATGCACGCTTAGTGCCCGACTCCATGTCATTGTTAAAGCAATTGCTCTTTATATAGAACTAGCTATTTATAGAAAGAAAGGTCTTTCCAGGGCAGAATCACATCTCTCAAGAAGAGGGAGAGGAGAACTTGTTTTTTGCTTCCCTTAAATGGCATTCCAGTTCATAATATTCAGAATTTAATCACAGAAAATAGGAAACTATGAATAATTAATGATATTAGCTATTTTTCTTCTGAAAAAAACTCATGAATTATCATTATGCAAAATTACCTGTGTGATTCATTGCCATGGAGCTTTTTATAACTTAAATCAGTAGTTTTCAGTAAACTGCCTGAGGCACATTTAGGTCAGGAAGCTAAATGCCTCCAACAGAGATCATATATGCGGAATTGTATATGTTGTTTTTTCTGGCACAGAATTTCACATTGCTGAGAATTCTAAGCCATGGGTTAAATATTTATTTGTATGGAGCTTTACCTTAGGGAGAGATTACTAACAGAGAATCTGAATGCAGGAGACAGCAGACTTAGCCTGCTCTAGGCACTATGTGGAAGGGAAACCACTTGACTACCCCATTCACACTTCACCTGGCCTTCTGAGAAGGAAGGCATGGTACATATGATAAACAAACATGAACCAGTGTCTATGCAGGACAACTTTGTTGACTCATTACTTTATGCATACCTCTAGGGCACAGCTTAGAAATGTCAGGAAATGTTACTTACAAAAGCTTAGAAATGTTTCTTTTTTTTCCTTTTTGCACAACAGGTCCCTTGATCCTCCAGTCAGCATGACACAAAAATCCAAGAATATTCTCTGGGTGGAAAATGTTTACATAGTATTCAAGAAAAGCTGCTTTTTGGGAGGACTTGTCCATATCTGTGCCACCTTATATTAACTGTTTTCTTACTAGTTCAAAGCTGAGATCAGACAGGCAACTTGTGGCCCTCCACTGTCACTGGACTTCAGTTCCTACCATCCTTCATCGTTCGGTCTGTTAGCTAGGGCTGATGGGAGTTGCAGCCTGTCTGGAGAGAAACAGGTTGCCAACTCCTGGCTAAGACAAATCCAGAAAATGCACTTCAATTGACAGCATTTGATTGTTTTCTTAAGGATGTAACCTTACTCCCCAGCAGTTACAAAACTTCTGACTGTCAGAAGCTAGTGGGGGTTAAATGCTCCATAGATGGGTAAATTCTCATCCTTCACAAAAGCTGCTGAGGAAAAGATACAAGGCTAGGTAAGCCATTGATATGACTTATGACACTTAAAAAGTTGATATGACATAAAAGAAGCACCTGTTGGCCATAACCCAGTTTGACCCATGCAATAGCTTCAGCTATGTTCCTATTTTAAATGGATGCAGAAGAAGGCCCATAGCTCAGAAACAGAGTGCGCAAATACTGAAAGTCCTAGATCCAAATCTGCAGGAGATGTTTTGGGACTAGACGAGTACGAGAAGGTCTCTACACAAACAGTGTGAAACAATGTAGTAGACAACTCAGGACTAGATCTAGATGATCACCTCTCTGACTACAACGCAGCTTCCTATGCCCCAGAAAACAAGCCCCTGGCTTGGTCATTTTTTCAGTATCAGATAAGAAAATTTCTATTTATTAGAAATGACCTGATAATGGTTCCAAATCCTATGTCTAATGAAGATTGCACTTTTGAACACATTAGCCATGTAGTGCTTTTTTAAAAAAAGAAAAAGAACAAAAACTTTATTTTTATCTTCCAATGTCATTTGAATGAAGAGAAGATTCATAAATTGATGTAGCTAAGCAAAAATACAGAATATAGTTTGTTTTGTCATAATATGAAAAACATGTTTCATGTAAATGTAAGAATCACTTGTGTAATAAGGGTCCTATAGTTTTAGATTACGTCTTGGTTATGCACAAGATAGCATTCCACTGAAATGCACACAGATTTCAATCAGTTATGTGACGCAGTGATTTCTCAGCCCTATTGGGACTGAGTCCTATTGGCTCCATCTCCATTTAGTCATACACCTCAGTGGGTGGTCTGGAGTTAATCATGTTGAAGCCTAACCTGATTCACTGGGTTATTGTGAAGACAAAAAGGGTCAAAACTACATAGGCAAATAGAATACATTGGAAATAGAAATGTATTAAGGAAATTGATAGAATAGAATAGATGATAGATGCTGCGTAGATAGATAGAGGGAGATATACAGACATATGGACAAGTGATAAAGAGACCACCTGTATCTCTGCCAGTTGTCAGCTTCTGTCATGCTCTTGAGCACTTCTACCCTACTCCAGCTAGAGTGGAGGGTGGTCTGCTCATCTGGACCCCTCCTCCTTCCTTCCAAGACCACTATGCATGAGTCAGGGAGGCAGTAACCTTGCAAGGCAATGTAGATTTCATGAATCCATAATGCTGTGACATTTTCCAGTAACTCCCTTCTGAACTGTCTGGCTGCCATTGCTTCCCATTTCAGTCTAGCTAGCCTTCAACACACAACAGAACTGCCCACATGAGAGGCTTTGCTCTGAACAATTACCACTGAGTGAATGGGTGGGAAACCTCCCCTGCCCTTGCCCACGTGATGTTTAGCAGCAGTGCTCTGCTCAGTGATTCCTAAAAAAAATGCAAGACGCATTGGCTGGAGAGCATCTCTGAAGGCAAGAACACAGGTGGAAAGGATGCTGCCCACCACCTACCTTGCTGTACTGGTTCAGAATCTCTATGTGAAGAAAGCGAAAGGGAGGGAAGGAATCATAGCGGGGAGAGCAAGCACTTGGGGCAGGGAATAAGTGTGGGGTAGGCACTGGATTTGGAATGGGAGGAATCTTCTCTCCAACAAATGCCCACACCCTGCATTCTGCCTATGAAACTGACACAGATAGAGGAGGAGGAGGAGGGGAGGAGGGAGTAAGAGGAAGAAAAATAAAATACAGCTGGCAAAGGCAAAATATCAAGGGAGAAACCATGCCTTGTTGATGTTGTCAAAGGTTTTTGAGGGAGAGTGAAAATAACATCACTCTGACTGTTTCCTTCAGTGTCTGGTCTGGATGTCTATGGGGTAGAGACCTTCATGAGGAACCCTGCATGGTGCTAACATATCCCTTAGCACCGTACTGGATGCCAATGGAACAATGCACTGAGTGCTTACTTTTTTTGCATTACAGTCACAGCTTTGCTGATCTAAAGAACTGAATTAGTGTGTGATTTCATGTAGTCCAATTTTGTACAAAATACTTCATGACATCCTGTACTATTAAACAGCCCGTAGGTAAGGTGCCTGCCTTGGTGCCTGCATTTCTAGATCACTGTGAAATGTTAGGAAGAGTCTACATTGTTAAGTCACTTGGCTCCAGTTTCCAACACAATATTGTGCACGTCCTTTGAAAAGTAAGTCCTGCTGAATTAATAGGATTTAACCCATGCTAAGTTGGTGTATTATTCTAGCCCAGCAATATAATCATATACATATCTACTCAGATGCAAGCCCTATTGAGTTCAATGGAACTTACTCACAGGTAAGTGTGCTGATGGCTGCAGGCTCAAATTATCCATCAAGGCAGTGTATTTTGCATTTGTCTTCATAGCAACACAGAGTCTTTAACATCACTCATTTTATATAGCGCACTTTGTTTGATCCATTGCACTATGGATCTCTGCTGAAGTACCGAAGTTTTCTTCTTCAGAGAGCTATGCACAAACAGAGAATGCAGAGTCTTGCTTTTGATAGCGAGTAATGTAGTGTTGGACTATGACCCCGGAGACAAGGGTCTGATTCCCAGAGTGGCCATAGAAACCCACCAGGTGACCTTGGGCACATCACACTCTCTCAGCCCCAGAAGACCCCATGATAGATTTGCCTTAGGGTTGCCATAAGTCAGAAATGACTTGAGTACACACAACAACAACAGCAACAGCAACACATTTCTTAAGAATGAAATAGATTTTCCCCACTATTGCTACAATTCTGGAACTTGAATAAATCCCTATACTGCCGGCTATGAGAGCGATTACAGAAAAAGGCAATCCAATTGTCACACAGATGGAGGGAAAGCCTTGTTGATTCAGCATGGGATTTTACCAGCCAAGATGAAACTGTTGTTTTTTAAAAGAAAGGAAATCTTCAAGACTATTTACAAGAAATATTGATGCAAAGGAACAATTCCCTAAACCTGTAGCATGTCATAGCGTGCAATTTTTGGAAAACTCTCTCATCTTCAACATGTTAATAAGCTTAACATCAGTTGTCTCTTTCAAGACAATTCATCCCTGAATACCCAAACCCACATGTTCTTCCACAGTAGATTTTGTATGAGCACTCACTGAACAGCTCTACAAGCAAATATTGGACATGTATATATATATATATTCCTTTCCTGTTGCCCCCTGAATACACATGGCTGTGCAAGAGAATATATAACACTCCACTCTATACACCCAGTCAGATAATATATGACACTTTTCCTTCTGCTGCAAAGACCCTAACACACAGGTTTTACACACTTTGGAAATCCAATGCACCTCCGGCACAGGCAAAACACCCTTTGACTGGGTAGATTCCCATCGCGTTCAGAGGCTTCTGCCTGTTGAAGAGAAACTGGTCCAGACTGGATTTCCCCTCTAGGCACTGAAGTGAACACATGGGAGCTGGGGATTCTAGAGCGAGGATTCTGTATCGGTTCGGTATGTGCTATCACCGTGCCGCAGACCCACTCTGCTGTATCTCTGGGCAAGGATCTGGAGCTGGAGAAGAAAGAGGGAGCCCAGGGCGAGAGGGGATCCGCAGAGTCCTGGAGAGGGGCTAGCCTCTCTCAAGCGACGCCCTGGTGTTGGCTACCGCCTGGTTCTTGGCTGTGTTATAAGAATTGACACCGTGCCCACCCAGATGCTCGTACCAAGAGCCCCCCAGCCTCCTGCCCCCGTCGCGCCTTCTTTCAGCGAGGGGGCCATTTCCCCACTGGCCTGTTATAGCGCTATGATTCCATTTTCAACATCCTATGGAATCCTGGGGTTTGCAGTTTCGAGAGCGGCCGTCCGGAACCCCAGGATTCCATAGGATGTTGAAAGTGGAATCATAGCGCTATAAGAGGTTAGTGCGGAAATGGCCTCAATCTCTCTCTTTCTCTCTCTCCCTCCCTCTGGCCCGCTGGCCTCCCCGCCCTGCCCGCGCCGCTCTCCAAGGTGCTGATCCGCCCCGCGCGTCCCCGGACTCACCGGCCAGCAGAGTCGCGCCGCCGCCGAAGAGGCTGAGCAGCAGCAGGGACACAGAAGGCACCATGGCTGGGCAGGAGGGACCCTTTCGCCGGCTGGCTGGCTGGCTGGCTGGCTGGCTGGCAAAGGCTGAAGCAGCTTCCCGCAGCTCCACGCTATTTAAAGGAGGGGGGACATGTTGATAGAGAGAGGAGGGAGGGGAGAGTGGGTCTCCAGAGCCAGGCGGAAGCAGGAGGGAAGGCTTTTGCGTCAGAGTTGGACCCCCCAAGGGATCGGGGCGGAGAATCCCGGCCAGAAAGACCCTCCTCTACCAGCCGCCGGAGGTAAAAGCTTCCCCTCCCCTCCAAAAAAAGAGACACAGGCAGAGATGCCCCCCCCAGCCAAAGCGCAAGCCCTCCCGTCTCCCCGCTCGCTCGCTCGCCCTCGCTCGCTTTCAAAATCCACGCTTTCCTCCGACATCGCGTCGCGCTCCCATCCTCATGCGCATCAGACCAGCGTCAGCGAGACCGCCGATCAAAGACGCTGCTCTCCTTGGATGCTCCAAGGCACCGCTTCCATCCTCAAGCCCTTCTCCCCTCGCCACGCATTTGTTTGTATCCTCACCCCACTGTCATGGATTCCCTACCCCACCCCATAAGGAGAGACGGCCTTCCAGGGCCATTCAGGATGCTCATCCGATCCCCCCCCTGCATCACCACCACCACGGCCATTTCCGCACTAGACTTTTATAGCGCTCTGATTCCGCTTGAAACATCCTATGGAATCCTGGGGTTTGCAGTTTCGGGAGGGGCCGGCTGGCCCCTCCCGAAACTGCAAACCCCAGGATTCCATAGGATGTTTCAAGCGGAATCAGAGCGCTATAAAAGTCTAGTGCGGAAACGGTTCACGAGAGAGACTCCTATCCTCCTTCACAAGGACCTGCCACACACACACCCTACGCCTCCCCGATCTCTGTCTGCTCACAAGCACTGGTGGTCCCCCACGTTTTCCCACCACGTCTGTCAAAGCGGGTGGTCCTTAAATACAGAAGCACTGAACTTGCAGGGGGAAAGACTCCATTCTCAAGGGAGGGCTTGGATGCTCAGCAAACTCCGACTCTTCCGCGTGGAAATCATGATATTCCTTCCTTCTTTTTCATTCATGGGTAGGGACCACGCACGCAAGCACGCCCCCATTCAACAAGCATGCCCACGCACACGCGCCCCACACACATCCCCGCCCTGTAGATGCATTTTGTTCAAAGGATCCATATTTATGAATGTCAAGCCCCCCTTCCCCGCTTCGTAGCGCCTTCCCTTTATCCACTCAGCCAATTTTAAGAAAGCCAACCCTCCACCCCAGTTCTTCTGGAGACAAGTTTTTCCACTGCAGCCTCCTCATTATTGAGGCCCTTGTTATGATTGCAGGAAAGGGAGTAAGCCTGAAGAGAGGGGACTCTTGACGTAAGCATCTCTCAAAACAGTCTCCAGGCTGGTGTCTTTCTTGGCTCATTTCTTTTCTGCCACAGATAAATAGAATGGATCTTTCCTCGCAGCAATCCTTGTTGTGTCTCCCGCACCCATAGCCCTGGATGAAGATATATGCTCAATTAGTTTTCTGTATGCTGCTCTTCCCCACTGCCTCTCCCATCCTGTAAGCTCCCAAAGAACAGAGCTGGAAGAACGCATCTGTGTTACAGATGTAACTCTGCAACCAGGGGACTTTTGCAAGGCCAGCCCTACCTTTAGGCAAAATGAGGCAGTGGCCTCAAAAGGCAAATGCTGGAAGACAGAGAATGGCAGGACATCTGGGAAGGCCAGAACTATATGTACCCTGCCCGGCCTGTCCTGTGTGCCCCTGAAGCTTTTTTATTTTATTTTTTATTTATTTATTTGTATCCCGCCTCTCCATATGGATCGAGGCGGCGAACAACTTACAAATAGCATGTATTTTGAAACATTTCTATACATGCCCCCAACAAGCTGGGTACTCATTTTACCGACCTGCGGAAGGATGGAAGGCTGAGTCAGCCTTGGAGCTGGGCAGGATCAAACTCACAACCTTGTGGCTTGCAGTACTGGCATTTAACCACTGCGCCACCAGGGCTCCCTGCTGCCCTCATGAAGCATCTACCACTGAAGCAATCTTCAGCTGCCAGTCTGGCTGGCTTCTCTGCTTGGAATGGTGGGGAGGATTGGAATGGTGGGGAGGATTGCATTCATCTCAACCATCAATATGTCTTGGGCCAGCCTCAAGTCCTCCAGATGGCTTCATCTATAACTCCCACATTCTCTTGTTCAGCATGCCCAGCTGGCGTATTGTGGGAAGTGAGCCAACAATTCTGAAAGGCAAAAGATCAGGGAAGATGGCTGTAAATGCACATACATGGTGATCTTGCAGTAGATGCCCATGAGTATTTCTTTTAACATTCCCGTTAATGGTTTGCTGGAAAGTGGGGCAAATGGATTGAAAACTAATAAAACTCCTTCTGTAGTTGTAGTGGGCAGTGGCTTCTGGTGGCTTCCATGTCAGCAGATAGGGAGTCTACTCTGGGTTTTAGTCCAGACTATAAAGAAGCTAGCCAAGGTGTTGAACCATATCTCCAACATAAGTCCCGCACCTTGGACTTTAAAGTTCAGACTAAACTCCAGAGTGGTTTCGTTTGCCCCACTAATATGAAACCCTCCAGACACCATTGGAAGTATTACTTAAATATAACAGGACAAGCAAATGTATGACACTAAAAGGCATTTATTAAGACACTACTTCTTACAATAGTATTTTTTAACTGTAAGGTTTTTATGTGCATCTTACCAGATGGAGAGAACGATTTTCCTGTTCATATATAGGTCAGGACTTGAGACACTGACACGCTGTTTCAGTGGAACAGCTGCCCCCACTCCAGGCATGCCCAGCCCAGGAGAAATGGGCAAAACACACAAAAAGAAATGTAAAGTAAAGTACTTCAAAAATTGCAGAGAAACAACAAAAACATGGCTACAGCGCCTCTAGAAACCCCCTTAATTAACCATGGGCCAGTTCCCATGGCATTGCCCACATGCTGCCTAACATATGGAGGGAGATACTGAACGCACAGTGGTGTGGAGCATCGACACACTCCTAGGACACTTCCCTGCATCCTAACCAAACAAGGCACAGTGCATCACAGAGCATGCACAGAAACACTGAGACATTCCCTCACACACACACACACACACACACACACACCTGAAACAGCCCCCACGGCTCAGTCACAAATGACTAGGAAAGGGTGAGAATTTAAAGTTGATTGTTTTATAGAAACCAATAATCTAAAATTTGCAAATTGTCTTATGTATTTTATTATATAGAGGAGAACCTGAGAGTTTAAAACATTTCCAGTTTCAAAGAGATAGTTCTGTTAGTCTGGTAATAAAATTTCAACTCTTTTAGCAAAAGATAGTTGCTGTTGTGTGCCTTCAAGGTGTGCCCAATTTAGAGTGACCCAAAGCCAAATACGGTTTTCTGGGCAAGATTCGTTCAGAGGGAGCTTGCCTTTGCTTTCCTCTGAGGCTGAGAGAGTGTGACTTGCTCAATGACACCCAGTGGGTTTCCATGGCTGAGCAGGGATTGGAACTCCAGTCTTTAAAGTCATAGTCCAATGCTCAGTCCAATGCTGGCTCTCAATAACTGTGATTACAAAATTTTAGCTTGAATATTGTACTGTCAAGGCAGCTGAAGCAGGAGATTGAGATCCACAAAAGCTCATGCTGAAATAAATCAGTTCATCTTAAAGGCACTACCAGACTCTTTCTTTTCTCTCTCCACCCCCTTCCTTTTATAAGAAACAATCAAACATGGAAGACAGTGTGAGTGTGTTTGTGTTGCTGAATTCGGCATACTACCTCTTTTTGCTGAGGGGCTCCTCATCTTTAACACCCCCATGCCAGACAGATGCAACATGGATGTCTCCATACTGGGCACAGCTGTACTAACAGGATTTGGCTGGTGCAAAAGTGGGAGGATTTTGTTTTAGTTACTTTGTGTAAAATTTATCAGTGTACACAAATGTTTCTCCTATTTGGGATGGAAAAAAACAGAAGGATTTTTTTTAAAAAAAATTGCATGCAGGAACCACTGAAACTGACAGATCTCCCCATCCCAATGGGCAACGGTTCAAATCCCCTTATGCCTCTGGTTGTCATTGTGTGCCTTCAAATCCTTTCCAACTTAACAATGATCCTAAGGCAAAACTATCACACGGTTTTTTTGGCAAGATTCATTCAGAGGGGATTTGCCTCTGCCTTTCTCTAAAGTTGAGAGTGCATGACACTTCCAAGGTCACCCAGTGGGTTTCCATGGCTGAGCGGGAATTCAAACTCTGGTCTTCCATGTCATAGTCCAATGCTCAAACCATTACACAATGCTGACTCTTATGATACTTACAAGCCTTTTTTAGAAGCATAAAATACAAAGGAGAAGGACGAAGAGGACCTAACATGACATCTGCATGGCTCCCCAGGCAAGACCCTTTTAGAGAACACACACAGTCTTCTGGGGGAAAGGTTGAGGATCTATTCAGGCACAGAAGAAAACTCTTTTACCAGGCATCCAAGGGGAGAGGCCAGAACACTCAGTGAGGGCAACCACAGAGACTCACACTGACAGGAACAGCCTCTGAGCAGAGCAGAAGGCTGAGAAGCTGGAAAAGGCGCTGAGATGGCCTTCCTCACTTTACATTTTGAAATTCCCATCTTTTTTTTTTTTTTTTTGGTAGAGCATTGTAGAACGAGACCGGAGGTGTACAGGAGGGAGACTGCATCACAAGAGAAAAAGGAGTGGCACCTGACTGCTTCTGAATCACTCTGTTTCAACAACTGGCTCAGTGGAGCTGAGTTACTGCTCTCTTCCTATCAACACAAATCAGCTAGCTGTGAGAATGTCTCTGTAAAAGGATGCTAATTATTGTTTTAACAACTGCAAATATTCTCCATCCATTAGTAGCTGGCATTATCCACTGTGAAAAGACAAAGCAAACCAAATAATTTTTAACAATAAAAACTCACACATGCACAGAGAGAGAAAGAAAGAGAGAGAGAGAGAGAGAGAGAGAGACGGAAGGAGGGATGGACGCATGGATGGTGGGAAGGAGAAATAACATGGTAAGATTTTTATTTATTTTTTGTCAGTCTGTTAATTACACAGATCATCCTTCTGGGCCTAAAAGAGGTTGAATGAATTCATCCCAGCCTCTTCACTGTCCTTCCTTCTGGTAATGAGTAAAGACTGCTCTGTCCAGGACAAGGGATCCACCCACCTACCAGATGTTGATGAACAACTGCTGCTTGCTGACTGGGGCTGATAGGAATTAGAGTCAAAATGCATCCTAAGCACTTCAGGATCCCTGGATTTGACCATGTTTCCTTAAGGGGAAAAAAACCCCAAACCAAAGCTTTAACGCCAAGATAGAAACTTGATGGAGTAGGTTTTACATCTCCAGTTTATATTATACACAGTGATGAATAAGGTGTAATATTAGGCAGAATACTCAGGTGCACAGCATGTCTCCTGAATTAGCTACTCAATCTTCATTAACTATAATTAGCATGCTCTAATTCTTAAGAGGCTGCTCATTTTATAGCAAACATCTTCCACTAAAGTATTACAGGATGTAGTGAGGCCTGGAGATTCTGCTCCCACTCATCTTCTGTCCATCGACTTCCAGCACAAGCTAGGTCCACATGATGTAAACAAAGACAACATTCAGTCCAATGGGAACCATCCAAGTGAGTGCTGTAGCCTTGCTTCTCTCACCTCACTGGTATCACACAATAAGCCACTCCTGCTACTACTGTGGCAGTAGGCTGACTAATGGTAGGAGTACTGGTGGTGGTATGGGCAGCTTCAGTGACACTGGCTCTTCCACTTAGCACCAGTGTTGCTGCTGGGGAATAAATGTGCCCCAGAGGAGATGAGGAGAATGCTGGCGACAGAATGTTGGAGCGCTGCATCCTCCAGTTGGGGCAGTCTGGCACATAGTAGCATCATGCTGCTCCAGGAGCAGCACTGGTGAGCTCCATATCTTTACAGGCAGGAGGTAGGGAGATAAGGCTGTGAGGAGGTATAAAAGAGTCACAAAGCATATTTACTTCACTTGTCTGTCATATCATGACCCTTTCTCAGCCTCCATGGACTCACTTTATGGCACAGAGTCTGGAAAGTGAGTTTTCCCAGTGTTCTCAGATCTGGAACATGGAGGCTTCAGAGGTGGGTGGGTCATGGCTGCTAATTCTATGGCAAGCTCTGTTTTCATGTTACCCAGAAGAGGGACGAGGACATCATAGGATGCACCCAGATCGCTATGTTGGATGTACATCCTGGTGGCACTTGGTAGTCATCACCATTTTGGAGATATGTTCACAATATCCCTAAGCACTGCTAATCATATTATGCTTCTGAACCACTTTTTCACTATAGACATCCCCCTTGTGGCAAGGGTTAATCTGGTGATATATTGTGGGTATTTCTCCCGGGTGGCCCCTCCTCCCAACAGCACTGGCTTGCCTGGCACCATGGTAGTGGAACCTGCATTCTTCTGCAGTCCACATCCCCAAGAATGTCTGGCTGTGGTGGAATCATGTCCATGGTCACCACCCACTGTTCCCACATCCTTACCCTCAGATCCCAGAAAGTCCCTACCAGCATGTTCCTGCACTATAATGTCCACAGATCTTGGCCTTTCAGACGGAACCAGCTCCTCCTTCAGAAGCATCTTATCCCAGCCCTCTAGGTCCCACATTGGTCACTTTCATAACAACCATGGCTTCCTGCTCAAATGTCCTTGTCACATGTTGTGGCCCACACAACTACCCAATGTGCCAGTTTGGGCTGGGGTGGCACCAGCATCTCTTTCAACCATGCAACCCGAAAATTTGGGCCCTGGCTGACAGTGCGCAACCACATTTCAGTGTGAAGGGCACAGGAAGGGGATATACCGTAGGCAAGATCTTTCCCCATCCTTGCTTCCCAGCAACTGGTATTCAGAGGCATGCTCCCTGTAATCCTGGTGGGAGCACAGAGCCACCTTGACCAGGAACCATTGACAGCTTTGTCTGCCATGAATTTGTCTAAGCCCACTGCAAAACCAGCGAAACTGACAATCATTGCTATGGCTTGTGGCAGTGCTTGCCACAGTATCTTTATGAGCTTTGTGAAGAAATACCTCCTTTGATCTGCTTTGGAACTTGCACCGTCTCATTTGGTTCAACTATTATGAGATGGGTTTAACAAACAAATAGGCAATACCCCTTTCCCCCAGAACCCACGACTTACTCTGGTCCCTATATTGGACCTTCTCTTCTTATTCGGGGTCACATACTGTTGGACTGAAAGAAACAACTTACCCATGGTGCTTTTCTTTTTCTTTTAAAAGACTGGAGGTTCAGTGAACGAAGAATAATATTGCTGTATTATACTTTCAACCTGTTGGACTCTGTTATTTCTCATGTGTTTTTCCGACAGATCCTCAGCTGATTTTGCTTTGCTTCAGGCAATCAATGTAACTTCTGTCTTGTAATTATGCTCATGCACAATTCTAAAGAGAAAAAGAGAGAGCCACAGGTTGAGATCCCAGATAATTTGTTTCTCCCATAAAACACACCACAACAAGCTCTAAAAGGGGCTCTGCCTGCCATCCTTAAAAAAAAAAAAAAGGAAACTAATTTATTTTTATTATAATACGATGGCAGTTTGATCTGATCCAAAGTGTCTCATGTACATCTGGTGTTGTCGCTTCTGGGATCAATCAATGCAAATTTCCCTCCATTTGCAACTCTAAAAGTGACAGATCAGGTTATCTCTTTTTGAAAGAAGATGAAAACCAATCATAACCTGCCACAGAAAGTGAGCTGAAGAAGTACATTAGCATGGCAATAAATAGCACCTTGAATTTCACTCAGAAACATTCTGAAAGGAAACACATTTCCCAGCAGTTCCTCTCCTCCTCAGAATGATGGGATAGCTTCAGAGATGTGGGGCCCAGCAGGAGGCTAAGGGTCTCTCCTTTTGAAGGTTGGATTGAAAAAGGAATGACAGTCAGCAGGCTCACTCTTTTACCATCTATCCCTGGCTTGCTGGAGAGACATGATTAATCCTGTTAACTTCTTTGTGCTGCTTCTTTTGTTAGATGCAGTTGTAGAAAGCAGTCAAACAAAGGTTTCCCTAACACTGCATACTCTGGAGAAAATTTACCTGGGATTCTAGGAGCCAGCCGCCATTCAGAGAAACCCTGAAGAGAGGAAGCACATAGGGAAACCTAGATGGGGGCAAGACAAAACAGTTTGCTGCCTGAAGTAAAGGACAAGATGGCACCATTCTTCTATTCCACATGAAAATCCTAACTGTGACTGGAAGCTGAACCCTATCTCAACCCTGGTGATTGAGAAGCATCTTCTATTGCACCTGAGGACACCAGAGTAGCATTGACAGAACCCAAAAGGTCCCATGTTGCTCCCAGCTTTGTCCCTGAATAGCTCTCCATCATTCCCTATATCTGCCTCCTGAGGCTACTGCCTCATTCAGTAGGGTTGACCCTGAACATAGGAAAAGGCTGAACTCAATTTTTAGTAATTTTATTCCAGGATAAAAGACCTTGCAAGAAGTCCCAGAGTTCCATTTAAAAAAAAAAACCTTTGAAATGGAACTGCTTTATTTACCAAGCCCACAGGCTCAGAGGGCAAAACTCTTAATACACCACAAATTATGCTGGTTTTCTAGTTCTTGCTGGCAGAAATGTTCAGAAATATGTGCAGTAATTCATGTCTAGATTAGGGATGGGGACATAGGACACTTTCAATTATGTTGGACTGCAATTCTTTCACATATCACTATGCTGATTAGGGCTGATGGCAACTGGAGTCCACCAACATCCAGAGAGACACACATCCCCAGTTCCTGAGCTAGAAATATAGCAAATGTTAGTTTTAAAGAGGATTGTCCTGAGCTGCAAGCCCAGAGATGAGAATCATGTGGCCTCCCCAAAATTATGGGACTGGAGCCCCCAGCATTTTTCACCATTAACTATGTTGGCTACGGCTACTGGGAATTGTAGTCCAACAACATCCAGAAGGGACATGATTCCCACTGCTGTGTTAGATCAGCTCATCTCTTTCCTTTGCCCACCTAAAGATATTCTGTAACTATGGCTTGAGGCTCTGCACCTATCTTAGCCCCAGAAAAGACAAACCTTGGGCAAATCCTTCATTCTATCAGTTACTGCTTAATCTCTTAGCTACTCCTTGGTCTTTACTTGCATTTCTAAAATATATGGTTCTCCTCCTCCTCTCCTACTTTCTTTGCCCTGTTCCAGAGCACTAAAAACAACCACACAAAGTTGACAGTGGGGATGGGAAACCAAACCATCATGCCAGTCTTTAAAAAATTGCACTGGCTGCCAATACATTTCGGGTCTGAATTCAATGCACTGTGGATAATATTTAAAGCCCTGAACGGCTTGGGATCCCACTCTCTCTATCTGTGCCTGCTTGAGGATTGAGGCCTGCTGGCAGGGAACTACTCTGTGTTCAGCCACTGAGGGTAGCACATTCTGTGATGACAGGGGAGAGAGCTTTCTCAGCGATGGCAATGATATTGTGAAATGCTTTCTCTTTAGAGGCCTGACTGGTGCCAACAATGGCTTCATTTTGGTACTGAGTAAAAACAGGTATTAAAGCCTTGGGGTGTGAGTTATTGCAAAATGGTTTGCACATGACTTTATATTGTTTTAACCAGTTTTTATTAATTTTGCTCCTATGCTGCCCTGAGATCTTGGAATATAGTGCAGGACAGAAATATGTAAGTAGTTAAGTATGCAAGTAAGTGAGAGCCAGCATGGTATAGTGGTCTGAACATTAGACGACAATCCTGGAGACCAGGGGTCAGTTCTCTACTCAGCCACGGAAACCCACCAGGTGACCCTGGGTAACCCATACACTTTCAGCCCCAGGAAACCCCATGATAGGTTCACCTTAAAATTGCCATAAGTGAGAAATGATTTGAAGGCCCATGACAATAGCCTAGGTAGGCAATCTTTCCCATACAATGCACAAAAAACTAGGGCTGCTTCACAGTGAGATTAGCAGCTCCTATTTGTATCAAACACACCAGCTGAAATCTACAGTGTGCACTCTTAAGGAACAGTGACATTAATTGTGTAGCATACTCTTGTGACAGATGGGTTGGTGACAAGTCATCTTGTCAATGATTAACAATATTTTGCTCTAATGTAGCATTTTGTAAACTCAAACATGTTTCACATACTTTATTCAATTTTTCATTACATTTATATCCCACCCTTCCTCTAACGTCAGCCTATATGGTGCTACTCCACTCCATTTTATCCCCACAACAATCTTGTAAAGTACTTCAGGCTAAGACACAGTGACAGCTAATTCACCTAGTTAGGTTGCATGGTCGACTGGAGATCTGAAGAATTGTCTCCCAAGTTCTAGTTTGATGCTCTTACCACTACACCACACTGAGTTTCAAGGCAATTATCTCAGCAATCCATACGAAAACATTGTAAGGTAGGATAGGACACATACTTTCACAGGTGGAGGAATAAAGGTAAGCTCTCCCCTCTCCTCTTTAGAGACAGTATTCTAAAACACATCATTATTATTTAAGAAGAGGACATTTCATTTACTTTTCATGACCATGGACCACAGGTTAACAGTGATACTTTTAATGCTAATTCCCCTGTTCACATTCTCAGCAATTTGAGTTCACTTGGCTACCTTAATAATTCACATCATGCTTTGTTTCTAAATAAGGGCACTGCTCAATTAAAAAAAAAACACTTCAGAGCTTGCTGGAAGATTCACAAGAGGCTCATTTCAAAACCATAAATTAAATGTACCTTTATGGACAACAAAATAGAGTGACTATAAAGGAACTGTATAGAGCCAAGTAAATACTCATTAAAAAAAAAAAAGATGATCCCTGTAGTTATTTTCACATTACCCTCCATTGCAAGCACAGTGTTGTATGGGCATTTCTTTCCATCAGCTCTCACATTTAGAGAAAAGACGGTCCCCTTACTGATATTTATGGGAAACACTGTAGATCATAAAAATAAAGGAAAGCCTCTCTGCAAAAGGACTTCGTTCAAAAGATGAATGCCTAGCCATTCTCTTTGACTGTTCATTTGCTGTAGATCGGGGGTGTCAAACTCAATTTCATCTTGGGCCACATCAGCATTATGGTTGCCCTCAAAGGGCTGGTTGTATCTGCAAGACTATATAAATGCACCTATTCTTTTATCATATTAAATAATTGCCTCTGCATTTGATCATTGGTTTTTAAGTTGCCTTCCCTCTGCATCAACTTTTCTTTTCTTGGACATTTTAGGGCTATTTGATTGTAGTTTATGGTCCCTATACCTCTGTAAAGTGACATAGAATTGGTGAGTATATCCAAAGAGTGCCACTTTCTGCTCCTCCCTATGCCTCTTCCTGCCCCCCAGCTGCAGCTGCAGGAGAGGTGCGAGGGCCACATGAAATGGCCTGGCCGGCCACATTTGGCCTACGGGCCTTGTGTTTGACACATGTGTTGTAGATGATTCCCTTGGCATCCTAAAATGTAACCATCTTTCTCATTGCTCATGTGAAGAAAGCAGAGTGTTGTGTCACCTGTTCCACAGGCAAGGAGGGTAGTGGGTTTGCTTTGCACACAGATAGTCCCAAGTTCTAAGTCAGGTATCCTTAATTTTCAAAAAATGATCAGATAGCAGATAATGTGAAAGTCCTTTGCTTGGAAGCAAATAGGGCTGCCAGTCAGAGGAAGTAATACTGGGCTAGAGAGACCAAGAGCCTGATCTGGTAATAGGATACCTTCCTACATCTAGATCTGTGTTGCTACATCCAATCACATACTACATCAGCCTTCTCCAACCTAACACCACCCAGATGTCCTGGACCACAAAGCCCATAATCCATTGGGTTGTGCTCTAACACACATGAAGAATAGGAAAGATTCACAGTTAAGGACACATCCAATGATATATTACTGAATAACAAAGTCAGGATTGTCCATGTCAGTGTATTTCCAACTTCTATGTACAGTTGTGAAAGCTGGACAGTGAAAAAAACTGATAAGAACATACTTAACTCCTTTGAAACGCTATGCTGGAGGAGGGTTCTGCAGACACCATGGGTCTTAGAGCAAATCAAGCCTGAACTCCAAAATGGTTAAACTGAGACTGTTGTACTTCAAAGATATCATGAGAAGATATGAGTGTGATGTGGCAGCCAAGAAAGCCAATGCAATTCTCGGCTGCATCAATAGGAGTATGGTGTCTAGATCGAGGGAGGTAATGGTACCACTCTACTCTGCTTTGGTTAGACCTCATCTTGAATACTGTGTCCAGTTCTGGGCACCCCAATTCAAGAAGGGCATGGTCAAGCTGGTGTAAGTCCAGACGAGGGCGACCAAAATGGTGAGAGGCCTGGAAGCCATGAAGCCCTATGAGGATAGACTTAGAGAGCTGGGGATGTTTAGTCTGCAGAAGAGAAGGTTAAGAGGGGACATGATAGCCATGTTTAAATATTTGAAGGGACGCCATGTAGAGGAAGGAGAGGGCTTGTTTTCTGCTGCTCCAGAGACCAGGACAAGGAGCAATGGATTCAAGCTGCAGGAAAGGAAATTCCACATGAACCTCAGGAAGAACTTCCTGACAGTCAGGACTGTCCGGCAGTGGAATATGCTGCCTCGGAGTGTAGTGGAGTCTCCTTCTTTGGAGGTTTGTAAGTAGAAGCTGGATGGCCATCTGTCGGGAGTGCTTTGAGGGTGTTCCTGCATGGCAGGGGGTTGGACTGGATGGCCCATGTGGTCTCTTCCAACTCTACATTTCTATGATTCTATGATTCTATGAGACGACATGACTCACTAGAAGAAATAATAATGCTTCGTAAGGTAGAAGGCAGCAGAAAAAGAGGAAGACTACATCACAGACGGATGGACCCAATTAAGGAAGCCACAGCCTTGAGTGTGCAAGACCTGAGCAGGGTTGTTGATGATAGAGTCTCTACCTATCGTAAGTTAAAGTCAACTTGATAGCAGTTAACAACAAATATGCCCAAACTTTGAGGAACTGCACTGTTGTCTGCTGCAATCCTCTGAAATTAATGGTGCTAGGCCACTCTTACCACTGGGCAGAGTGGAGCTGCCTCCCCTGTTAGTCCTCCTGAATCTCCACATCTTTTTCTCTCTTTGGGGAGGATGAACTGTGTGTGCCACATGGCTTGGACTGCATTGCCAAAACGTAGCCTACTGTCCTCAGGTGTGGTTAAGGAGAGTCATCCCATTCCCAGTACTGAAGCAAAATTAACTGTCTTGTCTAGTTTGCTTCCATGGAGAATGGGAGAGAGGGGAGGAAGCACCATTGATTTCTTTGCTTCAGGTAGCAAAATGTCTTGGACTGGCCCCATGTTGGGGCCATTGCATCAGTGCTCCAGCAGAGGAGAAATCCAAACTCTTGTCTATTCAGCAACCTGTGTGGCTACATGAACAACTCTGTGAACTGGGCCTTAACAGGAACCAACTGACAGGAAATGTTGGACTGCACTGTAACTGCAGGCTGGGCAGGAAAAGCTTCCCATGTTTTGCAGAAGTCATATAGTGATTTTCTTGTTATCAAGGTTGGTACACTGACTCAGCTACAAACAATGGCCTCTCTGACTAAATGTACACTCACTCCATTCTGAGGACTACCAAATAGACTCTAGCATTCTGACTGCAATTTGCAAGTTAAATAAGCCAAATGCCTTGGGTTTGGCCATTTTATTCCCCTTTTATGATCAATAAGCATTCTCTTTCCCTTTTTAGGAAATGGACTCCTCCCTGGCATACCATAAGGAGACTTAAAATGTCCTGAAGACACTTTGGCTTGTCTTGCTGGGCGTAGAGTAAGCCTAGCAAATGCCACTCAGGGTTTCATAGATGTCTGTATGATCCACAGAATTGTTATTGAACTACCTAAAATAGGCACGAAGGGGTTATTTTCCACACAGAACAGCCAACATAGCAGTTAGGTCTAATTAAACTATTCATCCTGGCACAGCATGCTAGCAGGTAAGAAAATGAAATCATATTTTTTTTCTGTGAGAAGTAAGTACACCTTCATTCTCTTACCTCTTGATCTAGTTGTAGGGTGAGGGGCAAACTTCTCCAAGCTGCTGCTGTAAATAACAGCTTTCTTTGTCTACCTTTTGGGGTATCCATGCTTGAATGTAACTATGCCCCTGACCTCACCCCAAAATGGAGAGGTATACACAGGTATACACAGACATACTTTGGAAACATAGTAGCTGCCAGGACACTTGCCCACAGTTTTGGTAGTCCACCCCACAAGAGAAGGAGGTCAACTGCATAAAACAGCATTATGAAGCACTTGCTGCATCCACTGATAACCAATAAATCTTCTTCTTCCCCAGTAGCTTTGTCTCATTTTGATAATCTGGATCACCCTCAAATCTCTTTTGATGTCATGTCCCTGATGAAGCCTTCAAGATCAATACAGAGCCATCAGTGCCTAAGTCAATGGTTTGAATGTTTACTAGCTTTCTGAAAATCAATTTCATGGCGTTCTACTGTGCTTTGCATAGCAGTTGTTATTTACAGTTATAACCCATTTTTTTTCTATGAAACTTAAGGTATCAGACAGGGTAAATCCTCCCATCCCCAACACAGTCTTTTTCCTTGAATAACCTTCTGTGGTATGTTAGGCTGAGAGAGATTCAGGGCAAGGATGGGGATTTGAACATGTCCCCCGCCGAGTCTTTCTCCAACAGTCTAAATCACTCTAACAGATGGCAGTGCACAACCATGAAGCTGATGGGGAAATCCAAGTATATTCAAGGCATAAGAAGACACTGGCAAACTGGTGTGTCTAGAGAAGGGTGAATGTGACAGAGAAAAGCCCAGAATCCAAGTCCTGTAAGAAACAGTAGAAAGAACTGAGGACGTTTATAAAAAGAAACTTGAGAGGAAACATCATAGTCATCTTCAAATATCTGATGGCCATAATGCAGAAGATGGAGCAGACTTGTTCACTGTTGCACCAAAAGGACAGGACTAGAACCAGGAGGTGCATATATCAAGGGAGTAGATTTCAGGCAATAATTCAGGTACAACAGACTCCATTTCCTCATCAGCCCTACAAAATACGGCCAATAGTGAGATCTGATGGGAGATCTTTCCAAAAACACCTGAAGGGTCATATATTTCCACCTCTTACATTAGAGAAAACAATAAGAACTGTTTAATATGAGAGGTTCTGGGCTCAGCTTCATTGTCAAAAATGTTGCATTTTTATCCTTTATTGGTGATCCTACACTGAATAGGGAGCTGGGCTAGTGACTTTCAAGATCCCTTCCCATTCCTTGATTCAGTGGGCAATGTCAGAGCTCTGAAATGCCAGGAGCCAAAATTAAGATTACATTCAGCTTTGTTGTTGTGTACCTTCAAATCATTTCTGAATTATGGCATTGCTAAGGCTAATCTATCACAGGGTTTTCTGGGGGCTGAGTATGTGCGACACAGCCAAGGTTGCCCAGTGGGTTTCCATGACTGAGCAGGGAATCGAACTCTGGTCTCAAGGGTCACAGAGATTAGGCTTAATTAAAGGTTGAAGTTTATGTTTTGTATGTTCAGCTCCACTGCAGAAATTTAAACTTCTAACTTTAATGAAGCCTAGTCTCTCTTTAAAAAGTCTGTTTTCAATTAGTAAATTCCAAGCTTTTAAAATTATAGTTTTTATCAACACTGGCATCTGCTATCAATGGACACATGATTCAAGCAGTAAAAATAGCAATCACTTCATAAGAAACTAATCAAAGTAAGCCTATTTGCAACAGA
>CAOLHI010004828.1:0-97593 GCA_948474755.1 Ctenosaura bakeri | reverse complement strand
ATATTTTGGAGTTAGTTCATGCAGCTTCTACACTGGAAGAATTACTTTGATACCATTTAGTTTAGAAAATGCCTTGCTAATTTGGTAGTGAGAGCTCCGGAAAAGAAAAATATCCTAACACCCTATCCAGACTGTTGATTTGTGTTAATGTGAGCTGGTGGGATGTAGTTGTTTGATTGTTGGACTAGGATACTGGGCTTTGAATCCTCACCTGACCAAGGAAGCTCACTGCGTGACCTTGAGCAAGTCATACTCTCTCAGCTTCAGAAGAAGGCAAACAAATCTTACCAAGAAAACCTCATGGTAGGTTCACATTACTGTTGCCATAAGCTGGAAAGAACTTGAAGGCATACAACAGCAACAACAAATACCACACTAATTAATATCACTTCTTGACACTCCTTTTCACTTCCCTGGCCAAATTCTCTGTTGATGCTTTAAAAAACTTCAATAAAAAGGTGGCATTTTTCAGTTTGTGAGCATCTTGCTTGTGAATAAGTCATTAGGTTAGATGTGGGGATGTCACACACGCTTCCTAAACATGTTTCCAGATGGGTTGCAATCATCATATGGCCTCCTCCTGTATTTCCCTCAGTGTGGATCCTCACTTTTTTTAAAGAACTATTGATATTATTACCTGCATTATTCTACAGTTGTAAATAGTAATCATGCAAATTACTGTTCTCATTTCCAAGGAATGGAATTCAGTGGGTGATACTTTCAATTAAGTACAAATAGGTTTGTAGTCCTTACCAGAACACGCAAAAAATACTTTTTGAACAAGAGCTGCTCACATCCCTCAGCCAGTATGATCATTGGCCACATTACTTGTAAAGTCATTTTTTTTTCAGTCTTATTTTGTTGGCCACATTTTGAAACCTAATGAGTCTATTGACTTCTAGCTCTGGATTTTTGCAACCTGTGTTTATGAGAAGACAACTATTTCCTTCCTTGGGTCAAATCAAAGATGGATTATGACTCTCATTTAGGCTACAACAGGTGCCCCAGGGAAGCCTAGAAGCAGGTACAATGGTCATGCTCATGCCCTCTTTTTCAATTCCCAGCATTTGCTGTGATAGCTAAAAAAAGATCACAGTAGAAAACTTACAACATATTTCACATGATTTCTTCAGCATAAAAGGGAGGGTGTGTATGCCGTGAAATGCATTATTCCATGGAAAGGATGCAATCTCTGATTTCCCTACTCTAGTGGCTGGGAAAGGAAACAAGAAGATATTTTGTTTCCTTGTCTCTTTTTCTATTCTCTCTTTTTGCTTTGAGTTTTTGAGTGTCTTTCTTTATGTGTGGTTACATCATGGAGGAGAGAAGGGTGAAATAAATCCTACTATTCAGTTGTTGGGTCACTTTAATGAGGTAAAATAAAATGTTTGCTTGCCAAAGGTGGAAAACTTCTTTAATTAGGTATCTGTAGAGTACTATTATTTTTTACAACTAATTTTTTTACAGTGTTGTTTTTATTTCAGAATCTGTTTGTACCAGGGAGCTTCTACAAGAAATAAAGAAAGGAATAAGGGAAGGATGGATGAAAGAGAAAGGAGCTCTTATGTGTCTGTTTATTTGATATTATTATGTTCCTTACACCACTAGTGGTAGACGAAGAACTTTTTATGTTCACTGTCTTAACATTTTACAGCGCATATGTGCCACCATTTGTGTTAAGTTCTGTTATCCACTATTGCTTTATAGCTCTAACATTGTGAAATAAACATCTAGACCACCAAATCTTTTCAAGGAATGATTTTCATTTTTCAAAACAACAACAACAACCTTAAAGTAAGCATGACAGCAAGGTAACTGCCTGAGCACCTATGGTGTCATTTTGTATTTCGTTCAATAAAAAGACTTTTATGAAAACTGTTCTCCTCTATCTCGCCCTCCCACCTTGTATCTCTCATTTCACAGTTTACAAACATACCTCTCAGAATTTCCACCCTTGTAGCTCAGATAAATAACCATCAGAATCACTTCTGTTTGGAAAAGTTAAAAGTTGGGCTTTCTTGATCAGTTTAGTTCATCTATTGGGCAATCCCATGCTTGAGCCATGGAATTGGGCATGGTTGCCTTGTCCTCCTGTTTGCTGTTAGACCATTAAAGTTTATTGGTTGTTGAATTATTTTCAATCCCAGAGCCACTAAACTTCTGATGCTGACTTTGAACATGTGTAGGTCAAGGGGAAGGAAAATTAAGGGTCATCTTAAGTTTATACAGTGGTGCCTTTTCATTTTCTATAAAGCTAACTACATTTTGGCTCCCTGTTGGGTAAGCTTTTCTCCTGTCTATTATTTTCCAAAAGAGAGAGTGCATATGACAGTCTAAGAATCACACCAGCCTGAACACAGATGGTAGGGATTATAGTACACTGAGCCTTGACCTTCAAAACATGTAGTTTCCTTTCAAGGTTTTTCTCCTTTAAAAGACATGCTGGGTTTTGTCAATTAATATCATTAGTGCATTTTTTTCACTTACAATCAATTACCTGTGCTTTGGAACATGTCTTGGAGTTACAGCAGCATTCAAAGGCTGCCTAGCGGCGACTTTAAATATACTTCTATTTTTAACTTTCATAGCAAGATTCTGAAATGCTGGAATATTTAATATATTAGGATGAAGTGCTATACTCAATGATATTCAGTAACTACCAGGATTCATATCTTTCAACTGGATGGGGAATTGATTATGTAAAGTGTCTTTGCAATGTCTGATCTCTGCTAATTATGTGAAAGTATTTACTGAATGAAAACAATATTATTAAGGGAAATGCAATTCTTGCTTTCAGAATGCTCTGACATCAGAGCTTCTGAAACAACCAAAGCATCATCAGTCTTATGTTGGTAAGGCAAATGTGAGAAGCATTTCTGCTGTTTTCTTCCCTATCCAGACTTTTTCTTTTCTTTTTATGAATTTCTTCCCACAGAAACCAATGGGAGGAGGAAATCAGTCTATGTCACCTCCAAGGAAGTCAGGAGGTGATCAGGAATCAGCTTGGGGGACAGAAAAACAGTGGATTCTTTGGAGCTAGAGCATCTCTTGGCATTTCCACTCTCACCTCCCTCGGCATGCCTCCTTTTTCTCTTCCACAGCATCAGAGGTCTAATATCAGACCAGGACATATGCTTCTGTGGTCATTGGGGGAAGGAGTCAAATCTTCTTCTCTTGAAGGTAGATTCCTTCCTTCATCCTTGAAGTGGAATCTAGTTTTTCAAAATCACCTCCACTACCATGGCTGCTGCTGCTGCTACAGTGTAATTCTAAGCTCCCTGGGAGGACATCTGTGGTGCCACAGGATATATTGGAAGATCCAGTGTATCCTATGGCACCAAGGTTGCCCTAGCAAGGACTCTTGCATTGTAGCAATGTGGCAGCAGCAGTGATGGTGGTAAAGTTGATGACTGCTATTGTTATCATTATTGTAGTTATTTCCAAGCTCTTCGGGAGTTTTCTGTTTGTTTGTTTGGTTCTATTTTTTTACAAATGCCAAGGCACTATGTAATCCAGTATAAATAATATAAAGCATACAATGCCAGATTTCCCAAAAATTTAGGTATACTATTCAGAGAACAGTGTCATAAAACTGGTATTATTTGTGGTTTCCTCATAATACTAACATTCCATTTTGATGGAAATACACCCAATTCAAGAGCTATATAATTTAGCACCACCAGTTACTGGATCAAAGTATCAATGTTTATACAGAAGAAGAAGTTGCCATGTTAGTCTTTTGCAACATAAAGGGGAGGAAGGCAGAGGAAGAGGGGGGAAAATGATGTAGCAACACCTTGAAGACTAAATGGTATTTATTTTTGTATGAGTCTTCATGGCTATGTGTGGGTTTATATCCATAGAGGCTCATTCAATTTTTTTTAAAAAAAGTGTTAAAGGTGCTGCTATATCCCTCCCCACCCCCCATTGCCCTCCCTTCCTCCTTTTAAAAACATTATGGAGGTTTCTCTAATGTTAAAAGGAGACTGCAAGACTTCCCTTTCCATTCCTGCATCAACATCTCTCTATCCTTTGCTTTTCCACTAGATAATTGATTTCATAGATAATCTTGTTACCAAAAGTCATACAGAAAAGGCTCAGAAGCTACAAGTTTTGCATGCAGTTTCTTTTGCGAGAGGGCCCCTTGAGTGTCGCATAAATGGGAGCAGTGGTCTGTACGATGCC
This sequence comes from Ctenosaura bakeri, assembly GCA_948474755.1. Lineage (NCBI taxonomy): Eukaryota > Metazoa > Chordata > Lepidosauria > Squamata > Iguanidae > Ctenosaura > Ctenosaura bakeri. The sequence goes on along the minus strand of CAOLHI010004828.1, from coordinate 93,408 downwards.
CTCTCATTTACGCGACGCTCATGAGCCTAAAGCGGGCCACACATGGATTTTTTTTTTATTTTTGGCTCTAAGCCAAAAATGCTGTGTGGTCGTGCAATGCTCCCAGGGCCCTCGCACATTTACCTGCCCTGCGGTGCATCGGGCAAGCTGGGCCGGTTGCGCTTCCTCCCCCAGAGCAGCCTACAGCTCCCAGGCTGCACTGCAGAAGGAAGGGGTGGGGCGTTTGCATGACAACCGTGCGACCGGTAACCCAGCTGCGGGAGAACGGAGGAGCAATGTGAGTGCCTAGTGCAAGAGGCTGCTTGTGCGAATGGCACCCCCCACCTCCACGAGCAGGTAACGTGCGGAAAGAGCCATAGGAGTGGAAGCACAATGATTCATATTGCCATTTCTGAACATACTGTGTCAAATCTGCAAATAGTTTCTCCACTTGCTCCCCTCACAGTGGCGTATGTGAGTTTCAGACCTGGGAGAAGCTCACATGTGTCATCATGAGGGAAATTATTTGAGTCCTGTCTTGATATTTAATAAAAGAGAAAGAGGAACCATGACTGACTTGTGCTTCCTTTCCTCTCTGTGCCAACCCAATTATTTCCATCCAAATGGTTAGTGTTGAGGTGTATAGCCAGTCAGGATACAGTAGGACAGTCTCCACAAAAACTGTGTTAGCTCCAAGCTGAGAAATCAGACTCCTGAGGAAACCCACAGGTTTTGTATCCCATAGACCTGATGATACTATTGCCTCACCACATAACCCATCCACAGTAGTTTTCTATCTCCAGACCTGTTTGTAGATAGAATAGGGAACCAGACAGACAAAGCTGTACTGGTAGCAGATGATAAAGCACTTCTGTCCTGGATCCTAATCACATCTAGCAAGTTTGCTGCAGAATTCACGATTGCTCTTAGTATCCAGTGTAAAAGGGAAAAGAAGTATTTAAGAATGCAGTCTGAAACATTTACTTTGGAGTATATGTCATTACAGAGCCAGTGTGGAGCCAGTGTGGTATTGTGGTTTGAGCACTGCAGTATGATCCTGGAGACCAGGATTTGATTCCCTTTTCAGCCTTGGAAACCCACTGGGTAATGTTGGACATGTCATACACTCTTAGCCCCAGAAAACCCCATGATAGGTTTGCTTTAGGATTTTATTATATCAGAAAAAACTTGAAAACAGACAACAACAGACAGCACCTCATTACACTGTGGCCCTTTCCATATGACGACAACATCCTGGCGTGGAAATGTGAGGAGAGAGACCATGATGACACTTCCATGTGAGGTCATAAGGGTCCCACTCTTCTTGTGTTACCAGCCAGCACAACTGTGGGCTATATCATTGACAGAAAAACTCCATCAATGATCCCCAATCTCATGAGCCTTCCACTGCAGCTGGTCATTCAGATGAGCTGGAAGCACAATCTATGTGCTTCCTCCCCTAGTGCAGCATGGGAAGAAAGCCAGCTGCATTCCAGAAGGATGGAGTATGCCTTTTGTGCTTGCTTCTGCAGGCAGCTGGTTGAGTGCAGAGAGAAGCATTGGGAACATGTTCCTATCCCGGCAGAAGCACTGCTAGGATTGTGATGGGATGACATAGGTGAGCATTATCGTGTGGAAAAGGTCTCAGTGATGCCTGGGATCAAGGTGTCTGAACTGAGACTTCGAGGCCATGCATTTTGAGTTAACCATTACAGATACCACACAGAAAATACCCCTTTTGAATGACAAGATAAAGATATGACTTACTGTCTCTTTCCAAGCTGTTTTACAATTATGGTCGTACTTTCAAAATGAAATGATGCTGTATGTGGTGCACGAGAAATATAGTACAAGCATAAATGCTAGAGTTTAGTGCCATACATTTAATGAGAGCTAAGCTTGTAAGTTAAGCATGCCATTAGTTTGATGTTAAGTACTTTGGAATCTCTTTGACTATTACAAGAAATTAGAAGTGCTCAAACATCCCCCATTAAATCTAAGTGATGACAGCAGAGAAATAACATGTAGATTTAAATATCACAACTGCTAAACTTCACCTAGATCGTGTTTTAAATGTGTTTACTTCAGATTTCTCAAACAAAGCTGATCATAAATATAATAACAGATTGCAAAAAAAAGGATCAATATTATTATTCAAATGATACTATTTGTTTTAATTTAATCTGCAATTTCATCCACCCTTAGATTGAATCCCATTGAATTCAGTATGACTTCTGAGCAGATAGAATTGTCCTGTTAGTTGCTTCAAAAGGGTCATTCATTCATTTGTTTAATTTATATCCCACTTTTCTCCCAACACAGGATTCAAGGTGGCTTACAACCATTTAAAAACATAGTGAAACTATTTTTTTTAAAAATGAAAAGTTAAAACATAATTAAACCAAAGCTCTATTTTTAGAAAGAAACAAAAAACAAAAAAACCAAATTAAAGCACATGTATAAATAAATTTAAAATAAATAAAATAGAAACACAACACTCCATCTACCAGTACAAACTAAATGCCTCCCTAAAGAAGAAGGTCTCTACCTGTTGGTGGAAAGATAGTGGAGAGAAAGCCAATCAGCCTTCCTAAGGAAGGGAGTTACACAGCTTAAAAGGAGCCACTGAGAATTTTATCTCCATGACTTCACCAAATGTGCCTATGATGATGACAAGACTGAATGAAAGCTACCAATTCCTTGACAAGGGAGATCTACAACCCCACTCCCTACCCTGGAAGCAAATCTCAAGGTAACCATGCTATAATTCTAACACAGAGACTTGGTAATCATTTACCATGAACAGTTCCACTTCTCAGAAATAAGGTAGAGAACGGAAGGAAGCATCTGTGGTGGGGCTAGGGCTGCACTCGGGCATGTAGGAATACTTAGGCACCTTTTTTTTAAATATATATATATTGTCTACTATACTCCCAGTAAGGAGGAGTGAGAATGTTTGAGGGTCCAACAAGATTTCTGTTGAATGGGGTTGAGTAAAGATATTTTAAAACAAGGATACAAGCAAGATGGGATGGCAGAAGAGGTGGGAGCATTTGAAGGAAACTGACAAGGTTTCAGTTGAAGGAGCTTGAGCAAAGAAAGGATTTAAAGCAGCACCTGCTGAGCAAGGTTTAACAAAGAATATTTAAAGCAGGGATCAACTGAAAGGAGTTTTGGAGTTAAGCAGGGATCTGTTGCCTGGTTTGAGCAATGAGGGCTTAAATCAAGGATTTGAGCAAGAGGGGATGGAAGGAGAGATGTGAGTGTTTGGAGATGCTCACAAGATTGCTGCTGGGGACTGAGAGAGGACAAGCAGCAAGGAACTTAAGCAGGAACTACAGCAAGATGTGGCAATTGATGATGGCTATTTCTATTACCACCACCACAACCTACCTGCCTCTCCCTGTGGATTGAAGTAGAGATGAATAGAATAAAATACAGCAACACATTTCAAGTAGTGTAGGCCTCTCAGCTTCTGCAGAGGGGCACCAGAGGCTTGCGGAGTCTTCAGTTTTGGATCTGGTGTACCACACTTCTCTCATCCCTGGTACAGAAGCTTTTAAAATGAGGGCCGGGGTAGGACATCTTCAAACAGACACAATAGATTGATTCACACCTTGATGCTGATTTCATGACTTGTCAGTTGATTATATCACTTGATGACTTTGCAGGCGAACATGGCAATTGAGATCTTTTGAAAGTATGGTGGTGGAGATGATGGCAGCGGCAATACAGAAGCTTTGGCTGTTATTTCTGATTTGCAGTCTAAATCGTTATTTGTTATTATGGGTGAAAAGGTCCAAACATCAAGAGTGGATCACTGAAGGAAAATACATTATTTTCTCTACACAAGAAAACTTAGTGAAGTTATAACCAAACAAAAGTTTCAGATCAGTGTTCCTCATTCTTTGTTCTCAGATGTTGTTGTCCTGTAGTTCCCAGAATCCCTGACCATGCTAACTGGGAATTCTAGGAATTAAAGTCCAATTACATGTAGATACCCAGTTTCCAGATTCACTGCTTTACCATTTATTGTGTGAAAAGCATATTATCAGAAGAAGTAAAAAAAAAAAAAGTGCCTGTCAGTCATATTTCAAGGACACGGTGCTGTTTATTTTACTCAGTTTCACAATGTGTAAAGATGGAATACTTGGGTTCACTTTCTTTAAAGTAATATTCTCTAAAGTAATATTCTTACCAAGAATGACTGGTTTGTTATTAATTGCACAATTAGGTTAGAATGTACAGCTATAAAACTACTTTGAGTCTAATTAATGTCTAGCCATAGATTAATTAAAGTAACAAATAATTTTGACTATAACTAATAAGAATTACTTTCTTAAAGAATTTGCTCAAACCCTCCAGTAATTTTATTAGTGCCACATGTTGCAGCCTAATAATTCCTTAATTAGTAATTAATTACTTGAAGAAATGGTCCATGTCTAAATCAGAACAAGCACATTGTGCCTGTCTTTATTTTTAGGACAAGGATTATCAGCATTATTAAGACACCCACTATAACGATTAGTGCAGTGCATTCTTATTTGACATAGGAGTGAGGAAATCTGTCAGTTTTGTTTTCCCATAAGTACATATTCTTTGAAAAAAAATCTTAAAATTCTTCTCATCCTGAACATGAAGAAAATGGTAGATTTTGATAAGTTCATCAAAAGAGGAACTGAAATGAAATTCTTCTCTTTTTACATTGATTAAATTCAATAGAACATCTAGCACAGAGATGATTGCTTTTGCCAAAATATAGTTGCCAAAGATGAGGATCTTCTAAGAAGAAAAAGAGGTGGCAACTAATAAGGCAGATAACCCAGACTTTTAAGGAATCAAAGACTGAGCTGCTAATCACATTGGGCTTTGTACTGGTGGAAAAGTGGGATATAAATTAATTAAATTAAAATAAAAATAAAAATGAGTAGACAAATATGTCCATTTTTGTTTCTTCCATATTCAATTTTTTAATATTTTAAGAATCAAATTATTTCTACCTGAAATATGGATTTTTTTTAATCCATTCCTAATTTGAAGAATGTGCTGCGACTGAATTGACCAATTTATGAGATACGTAACACATTTAGAGATGAGTTACAGGCCCTTTCTGCATGAGGCAATTAAAACAGGCCAAGGCGTCCTGGCCTGGAGGTCGTCCGCACCTTGGATTGGACTAGGTGCGGACTATTTAACTTAGTTCTGCACCTTAGTCCAATCCAACCTGCCCCCAAGTGGTCCTCCATCACGCTAAGTAAAGACTGGAAAATTACAGTCTTTACATTTTCTGGAATGCACCATTGCGTTCCAACTTACCTGTGCAGATGCGCAGGCTCACACCACTGCAAGCCTGCGATCAGCAGAGGGTGGGCTGTGGGCATGGCCAGCATCAGCGGTTGGTCCATTTCCACGAAGACACTGGAAGTCACCATTTTGAGCTGCAGCAGTGCTGATCTACAGACCTCGCACTGCTCTGGTTCACCCTGCACCAATGGAGGAGCCCCGCGGAAAGGCTCAAGGGACAGTGAGCGTTACTTCAGACCCAAGGAGAGCTGGTAAGTAATGGACAGAGCGATTCACTTGCCTCGTGTGGAAAGGGCCAAAGTTTCAGAGGCTTATTATATTGCAAGGCTTTCCTACATTTACCATTTTAGAAATTGCATTTTTTTTGTTCATTACATAAATAATCCACAACTTTAGTACATCTAGGATAGCTTTAATGATGCTAAAAATGACAATTAAGTTCTAAAAACTGAAAAGATGGTTGCTAGATACAGTGTCAGTTATCCTTTTCTGGGAGAGAGGGTGTCGTTCACCTGTTGGATTACACTTACACTGCCAGTACACTTGCAGTACACCTCTTTGGGCATAGATGACACACCATAGTGTTCTAACAGTGGTATTGAGGAAATAAGATATCTTGGGGATGTATCAAGGACATAACTGGAGGGACAAAAGATCAGCAGGATCTGTAGTCCTCTTATTTCCCTGCCACAGCCTTTGAAGCTGGCCTCAGCTACACCAGCCATGTAGTATAATAATTTTCCTGTCATTGATTGCAAGTGTTGGCAGGGGGACAGAGAAGATAGAAAGAAAACAAGTATCCCTCCTACTTCATCTTCAGTTACAGCAAGCTATTGTAGGTTAAAAAGTGACTGATACCTTACTATGGAATCGCTCTGCTCCAAACTTCCACCACATGAGTTCTTTGTCTGTTAGTAATTTTTTGAGTAGCAGTGGAGAATAACATTCCTTGAATGAGCCTAAAAGCCTAAAAGAATAATAGAACAGTGTTTTTCTTGTTTTGTGATTTTTCTGATATTCAGCTTAAAAGTTCTGTCCCAAGTATTGCACATGTATCTTGAAAGATTAAATATTTGCTGTTATTCAAGATATATATTTTTAAGAATTTAGTCATACTTCTGAAGTTACAATTCTTTAAGTGCTGTGTGAAGACAGGACTAGGTGGGATATAAGGGTGGGTAGTGGATCCACTGCTGTGGGGAAGTGAAACCACTGTTGATTTTTCCTGCCACTCCTCTGGGTTTCTTCGACCAAGTTGTGTGGGAATTTTACTGGTGATGAACTTCTGAAGGATGACGGTCCAGCTGGAGCAGACCTCCCTTTCATCTTGAAGTGGTTGTGGGAAGAGCAGCAGCAGTAAAATCAAAAGTGGTGTTCCCACCCCATGATAGTAGATCTGCTAGATGAATCTAAATCTAAATCCCTGACAGGATGTGTCTAAATATATTAAATATTAATTGAATATTTAGCCTTAAATGTTTGCTAATGCAAAGTGCATATGTATTGAATGAATATTTTTAAACTACTGTACTGCTAATAACAAATGTGTTGTGGTGGTTATTGGCCTTGTACAAATACTTGAAAGGAATTCACATTCTTTTTCTTTGATAAAAGTTGTAACTCAGTGCCAGACCACTTGCAGCATTCCCAGGTTTAATCCTTTGTATCTCCAGGGAGAGACTCTGTTCTGAAAACCTAACGAGCTGCTATTAGTCAGTGTAGACAACCTTCAGTAGAATAACTAACTTAGTATCTAAGACTACTTTCTACATATGTTTGCTTGCTTAACTGCAATTACATTTTAAGTAATAATTGCAAATGCACACATGCAAGCAGATAACATACAGACTCACAGCAAGGAGCACCAAAGCCTTGAATCTTTTTTTCCAACAGTCCACACCTTTTCCCCAAAAACTCCTAACTAGAAGCAACATAGTATGGCATGCAAGGCTTGGGTCAGCACCATGGCACCATTACCCTCCCCACTTTGCCCTCTGCTTAATCGTCTACTAGTCTTTTCTAATGCTAAATCTGCCAGTTCAGAAACTGAAAGGATGAAAGGCTCTATAGCTATTGCAGTTGTGAAACTATAACACCATAAAGGTCTCACTTTCAGGAGGAGAAAATTTTCCATTTACAAAAGTTCAAAGTTAAATCATTCCTTTAAAAAGTTTTAAGCAGCTGAGATAGTTCCAGACCTTTTTGTCCCATTTAAGTAGTGGTGTCACTCCAGTTAACAACACGGCAAGTCTTGAAAGTATACAACAGAAAGTTATAGCAAAGATATGGTGGATTGCTGAAGTTAAAAATGTCATGGAAACCAAACCTAAACACTACTGTATTGGATGCAGACTGAGCTTCTTTGGATTCCAGGTTTTCATTTAAATCAGTACCAGCCAGCTATAAAGAGTCAACACTGAAAACTCTCCATAGATGGCACTATATATCTTTTGGACTCTCTATGTTTATTAAATTAACCCCACCCATCTATTAGAAAGGTTGCAAACTGCCCTGGGGTGAATAAATTCAGACAAGATTCCTTACCCTCACTGCAGACATTACCAGCCAAAATATAGAATTCAGGGGCCAACTTTGACTCATTTCTATATTTGATGGACCAGATAAATTGTCATCACATAGAAACTTGATAGCTATACTTACTTCCTGCTGCAAAGTTGGAAATACTGATGAAATGGAAGGACAATTTTAAACCAGCAATCATGGTTACCCAGAGTTTAAGCAATTGCTCTGAATGAAAAACTTACAAGCAAACTTAGATGTATAAAAAAGAACAGCAAAAGAAGACAAACCATTTTTGAATGATAGGTTTGTTTTTATTGCATTAGTGGAAAAAAAGAGCATTAGAATTCTTGTAGGACAACTCTGATTTTGAAACAAAATGGCATAGTCTTCATTTTGTGCAGTACACATTCTTGGTGGGCGAACAATTTTTATCTCACTAGATTTTGAATTCTCCTAAAAAATGAACTGATCAGATGTTTTCCACTGAAAAGAAGCCAAAAAAAGAAGAAAAAAAAAGGGGGGAATACATCAATGTTTATAGTTTAATGCTTGTCAAGTATTACATCACTCAGCTTTGCAAGTTTTATTTTTTTTAAAAAAAGTGAACTTTTCTGGTTAGATTTTTCCTGCCATTGGAAAGCCATAATAAGCAGGATAGTAGAAGCTAGACCCAAGCACTCTCAGACACAGCCATTTCTGCACAACACTCTTATAGCACGATCATTCCACTTTCAACATCCTATGGAATCCTGGGGTTTGCAATTGGCCCTAAACTACAAACCCCAGGATTCCATAGGATGTTGAAAGTAGAATAATCGTGCCATAAGAGTTTAGTGTGGAAATGGCCACAGAGTCCATTTGATCCTCTGGTGAGAAAGATGGATCTAGAAGTATTCCAGAGTCAGACAACTGCTCCATTAGGAGAAGTACAACCCCATCCTGGACCGGTTACTTACTCGATTCCCAGAACTGGGAACTACCAATCCACAGGGCCTCCATACCAGGATTTAGTTTCAGTTTATTGTCCCTCATATAGCCCATTACAACATACAGGTACTGGTCCAGTATCTGCACATCTCCAAATAACTCCACTGACAAAGCTGAGGTGAAACTGATTCAGGCAATGGGAGAAGCATCACACAACCTGGACTTTTCACATATAGACTCCAGATGGAGTGCCTACTTCACATATTAAGCTGTTGAAAGAAGGATGTATACTGTTTAAGAATGTGAACCAGCCCTCAAGGGTTTCTTAATATGGTGAGATTTTAAACATCCTGAATGTATTCTTACTTATAAATGTGTTACCTGCCTTGGGGATAAGGTGGAGTAAAACTTTAATAAATGAACATTTTTGGAGCTGGAGATGAAATTAAAGGAGAGGTCATGGCTCCTAATTAATTCATAATTTGTCTGGGAAAATTTATTATTTTTTTCCTCTCCATTGAAAGAAGCTATTTCAGTCTGTTTTCAGTACTGGTATGTTATACTATTGCTAATCTGTCAGTGATTTATAGTGCAATCCTATGCATCTGTGCTTAGATGGATGCCTCATTGATTTTAATGGGACTCACTCCTGGGTAAGTGTACATAGGGTTGTAGAAAGACTGTTGCTGTAAGATTCCTTTTCTTTTAACATGTAATTCACACTATGCACTGCTGATATAATGGATCACCCCACAATAGAAACAGGCTTGCCTGGAAAAAGCTGTCATTTATATAGTTACTTACTATGGTGTTTTATAGAATTTAATACCTACCAACACCAGTAAATCCCTTTCTTAAAAAAAAAATCACTGTGGAAATTTAAAAGTAAAATTTAATTTCCTCTCCATATGACATACCATAGTTCAACAACACATAATGCTTTGAGTCCTGGTTTGCTAAATGGTATTTATTTCAGCTGCATTTTATATTCTGGCATTGCAAAATAAGGCTACATTTCACCAAACATATGATCAACAAAACCAAGCATTAACAGTAACCAAGTAATAAAAGAGACTTCTCTTTTGTTTAAAAATATGAAATGAAAAATCCTGGTTGGTCACAATACTGAGATGAAAGCCTAGAATAAAATGGGGAACAGTGACTGGTAAAGTTGTTCATTATAAAAGTGCAGACAGGATAGTTTATAAAGGAATGCAACTAATAATTAAAATTTCTTCTATTTGGTAAGAAAAAAACCCTGCTTTCTTTAAACAGCATTATCAAAACTAAAGAACAATTTCAGTACATGTCATGTTGCTCTTGCTAAAATTCATTCTTCTGAATAACTATAAAACATAGGTGTCTTCTTGTCCCTCTTTTTCTGGGATTAATTTGTACTTCTCCATGCTTAATTTCTTTTTTTAATATTTTTTTTAAAATATTCTTTATTAGTTTATGCATATAAAACAATGACAACTACAAATACATTCACAAAGAAAAAATATTAAGGAAAAGGGAAAAAAGGGAAGAAAAGCATTATCAGGAGAAAGAGAGGAAAGAGAAAAAGAAAGAAGAAGAAAAAGAAAAGGAGAGAAAAAGTGTCTAAGATGCTTCCAGGTTTCTTTGTCTGTTGGTAATAACTTCACTTGTTTTCAACACCTCTAAAATAAATATAATCACAGTGTACATATAACTATATAAAAACTGTATATAAGTTCTATATATAATTCTATATATAAATTCATGTACAATACCTCATATCCTTGTTCATCTCTTCTTTATATACAGTTCTATAATTCCCATATCCATTTTAAATTGCTTTTATAAAACCTCTAACCATCTATCTCTCATTTTTCTTCTTGTCATCTCCATGCTTAATTTCAAAGCTATTGAGACATATGAGGAACCAGATTTTTCTCTTCTACAGATTACTTTTGCACATTATCCTGAAACTTTTTGACCCTTTCCACACGCAGAGGAAGAAACAGGCGAACACACGCTACAACGGAGCTTACCTGAAACCGGGTAAGTCTGTCGCCACGTGGAGCAGCACGTTTTCGCTGCTCCACACTCCTTGGTGTCCTGCGGCATCCTGCAGTGCCCAAAATGGCAGCTTACAACTGGCGGAGGCTCTCCACCAACCAGAGAAGCTTGCCAGCAGGAAAGCCCTCCCCCGGCAGATCTGCAGGCACGCCCTTACGCGCACCTGCAAATCTACACCGGGTGCTGTGACGGGGATCCACAGGGCTGCACGCCCCATGCTTTTTAAAAACCTCCGGAAAAATGGTTTTTAAAAAGCACGTGGCGCCGCCACTTCTGGTCACCCTAGTACGGATTGGAGTGTGGAACTACGCAAAAGTAGTCCACCCCAGTCCACTTTATAGTGTAGACGACCTCCATCAGAGGTCACTCTACACCGTTTTTTAAGCCCCATGTGGAAAGGGCCTTTAAGTTTATTTATCCATCTATTTTGCTTTATTTACATCCCATGCTTCCTTCCAAAGCCATCTTTACCAGATGCAGGTTTATGTTTTTTAGCCTGTCCCATTACTCTTGCTAAGCATCGGTGTAGAAACTGCATAGTCTCACCAAACTCACAAGGAGATACAGAACTGGATGTGATCAGCTTGCTCCTGAAGGGTCCAAATGATATCGAGGAAGTTGAAAGGAAAGGAAACTTCGTTTAAAGATTGTAGAAAAGACGGAACGTCTTTTCGAGAAGAAAGAAAGAGTGTAAGAATTTGTAAGATTTGTAAGATTGTTAGATTGAATGTTGGTGGGTGGGGTATTTTTTTTTAGAAATGAATGGGTGGATGGGATTGGGATGAAGATATATTGGACAAGGTTACATTAAGAGAACAATGTATGCGTTGTGTTGTTGTTTTTTATGTGGATGTGGTTTTGTATTTTTCCCTTTTATTAAGTGATTGTAAATTTGAATAAAGATTATTTTTTAAAAAAAAAATCCCTGATGACCTTGTGTCTTCCAGAAATGTATCCTAAATGTTGTAGGATATAAGTTTCACATTAGGAACTACTGAGATGAGACCTGTTCCCATTGAAAAGGAAAAAGAAAAAATGAGTGTGCTATGTTCAGTGCTCCATTTTCTTGCCCCCACTTTTCTCTTTGGCAGGGTCACTTAGCCATATTGGACAGCATTGCTCATCAGCAGATTCAGCTATAGCTGATATACTTTAATGCATTTATTCAAATATCCTGTGGTAGGAGAAACTTAATGCTATGAGCACTAGCAAGTAAATGGCATAAAGGTAATGCCATGTGTGTTAACTCAAAAGTAAGTCCAACTGTGTTCTGTGTACTAACTCCTAGTAATGGTTTTAGAACTATGTTGTTGTTTGTTGTTGTGTGCCTTCAGGTCATTTCCAATTAATAATATTTCCTGTCATATTTGATATTTACGGTAAGCCCATATACTCATAACAACTGTGTGCCTGACTTTCAAAGTGAATGTATTCTTCTAAACATTAAAGGGCAACTAGTAAGCAAGATGATATAATTTTTGAAGATTAGCAGTATATCTTGGTTATATAATAGATGCAAGTTCTCTTCTCTTTGACTCTGTTCTGAAGAGAAAGGATAAGAACTCACACTAGAGCTACTTCGTGGAGTGGGGTGGGGTTGGGAATAATATTTATAATTGTTCAGTCTCAGGTTAATAAATAGGGTCCTGACAGTCAGAAAACTCCATCGCTAAGAAAGATAGACCCGCTATATTTTCCCCCTGGTGTTAGAATATCTTGAAGTCTTGCAGAGGAAATATTTTTTAGAGAAAAACACTTGCTTTCCCCTCCCCCCAAAGCTTTTATATGCACAATGTGTTTCTTGTACAGAAAACAGGTATTCTGTGCACAAAACATATCCTTTTCTTTCCAGAATAATCTGACACTTCGGTATGTTCAAATATGAAGAGACAATTGTGAAGGAATATTCATTTTCTCCAGCAGAGAGAAGGCTGTTGTAATTATTCATCCTGGTATGCAATGGCAAAACAGCTATGGATTTCAATTCCTAGTTAAGTATGGGGTGTATTTACAGTAATTTAATCTGATTTAATATGTAGATTTGATATTTACACACTGTGTATTTGGAATGGGAAGAATTTGAGGGGAAAAATAAGTCACTTCTAATGTAGATGAAATAGAAACAGACAGCTCATCCAACAAGGGCTCATTCACTTTTAATACATGGTCTCGAATCCTTATATATTCAACCATGTTGGTGCCAAAGTAGAATTGCCCTCCTTCTCTGTGTCTTTAGAGCAGTGGTTCTCAACCTTCCTAATGCCGTGACCCTTTAATACAGTTCCTCATGTTGTGGTGACCCCCAACCATAAAATTATTTATGTATTATTTACAATGCCTCCCCCCGGGCAAAGGCCGCCTCACCGGCCAGGAATGGGGAGGGCAGGCAGGGAGGGAAGGAGGAGCCGCTCGTCTCTCGCACTTGCGCACCACCACTCCTGGGCCTTTTCCGCATATTACGTTATCGCGGAGGTGGGGGGTGCTGGAGGTGGGGGTGCTCTCTTCGCTGCTCCTTAGTCCTGCAGCTAGCTTCCTGGTTGTGCGACCGCCCCGCCCCTTCCTCCCCCAGCGCAGCCTACAGCTCCCAGGCTGCACTGCAGAAGCAAGGAAGGGGCGGTTGCGTGACCAGGAAACCAGCTGCAGGACGAAGGAGCAGCAAAGAGAGCACCTTGCGCAAGAACCTGCTTGCACGAATGGCACCCCCCACCTCCGCAATAATGTAATGTGTGGAAAAGGCCCAGGAGTGGTGCTGCACAAGTGCTGAGCCATGCACTCGCGTCCTCCTGCCCCCTTTGGCAGGAGTGCGTGCAGCTGCACATGCTCCCGCCAAAGGGGGCAGGAGGACGCGAGTGCGAGGCTCGTGCTTGCGCACCACCACCGAGGAGGGAATGGAGCCTAAGACCATCGGAAATACATATTTTCTGATGGTCTTAGGTGACCCCTGTGAAAGGGTCATTTGACCCCCAAAGGGGTCCCAACCCACAGGTTGAGAACCGCTGCTTTAGAGGCTCCCCATCTTTTTCACTTCCATGGCAGACAGGTGCAACACAATTCATTCTGTGATGGGAACTGTAATTTGGCCAGTGCAAATGCCATTTTAGGTTTTTTTGGTGAAGACTTTACCAAAGTTCAGAAATTGTTTCGTGTTTAAGATGGGAGGAAGGTGAAACTTATAGTATCAATAATGAATGTGTTAGAAAATCACAGACATGAAATCATGACTTGTCTAGAATCATGCTAACTTTACTCACATGCCACTTTAGAAGCCTTGAGTAATTTGTTGAAATTATTAAGACTACTTAGTGAAATAAACAAATAAGTGTACCAACAAAATACAGCAGGTATCCAGAAACAGTCAGGCCATAAAACTGATAAAATATAAATGATGAGTGCATGAGTGCCCCCAATTTTAAAGCTGCTGCTTGATAGAGCAACTATTTCTCCAAAATAATAAGTTTATTTAAAATTCTAACTTAGGTACACCTCCCTCCTCCCATGTTTTCCCCTCACTTTTCATATTGTCAGAATTCCCATTTGCCACACTTAACCAGAGGGTTAACTTTGTTCAGATTTTTCAGTGGGGAAGTATTGTGTTTCCAGTATCCTGTTGAATCTGGTATTCTAGCTAAAGAAAGCAAGTAGCTGCAGAAGTGAGCTATAACATTGCAGAAAAAGAACAGAGTTCAGCCTATGTATGAATTGGTGCACACATAACTTGTCTGAATGCATTAGGCATGGATGTCATACAATTACGTTGTGGTAGACCATAAGAGGAGAAAGGCTAACTGCAAAGGCAGCTGTCATAGTCAAAAGAATAATACAAAGCCCTTAGGTTACACAACATTCCTTTAAATGCTCCAGTGAAACAAAGGAATAGAGAAAGCAGAACATGGTTGCAAGGAGCAGTGTTAATAGAAAGTCCAATACATCACCATATGTGAGTGTTCATTTGGGAGCATGTGTATGTATATGTATGCTTTGTTACCATAGGAGATTATATATATATGTACGTACGTATGTATGTCAGCAATGAAATGTTTTCTTCCACAGAGGACTATCCATGCTGGTTCATGTAGAGAACAATGAAGTGATGTAGATATTTCATGTGGTATTTAAAACAACAACTGAGCAAAAAGCTAGTGTGCTCTTCACAGATGATTCCTGTGAAATGAATTGGTGTACCTTCTTCCTCTACTTGTCTAACAGGTTAGGGACCAGAGCACTGTCAGAAAATGGAATGGGCTTAAAAGCAGAACCCTTTACTGTACTGTAGGGAGCATTAAGGACTTACAGGAGCAGACTTGTTACTGACCTCACATGGACTGCTTGAGAAATTTCTTAGTACCTTACCTTGTCTTAATGCCTCCCCCCCCAGCTCACTTTGCAAGCAGTGTGCATATGTGAGCAGCTCCAAGCAAGCCTCTGTATGCAAGAAGAACTGATGGGTTTGCAAGGGAATAAAAACTGGGTGTCTTCTGGGACTGAGAGGAGTCAGAGCAAGTGGGAGGGAGGCAAAGACTATCAGCCCCTCCACTCCAAGACAGAGGTCTGCTGCTTGTTACATGCCTGCTTGCTTGCTGCTCTGCTCCAGCCCTACTCTACCACTGAATCTGTCTGGGACAACTCTCTGCAATAGAACTTGGGGGCACTGTTGTGCAGTGGTTCTGGTCATTCATGGTGGAATGAGCTCAGAAGGTGGTGCTGGGGGATTCCTGTTTGACTCCCTGGCCATTGGCCTGTTGGGTCCCTTAGGGTTCTGTTTTATCCCCTGTGCTGTTTAACATCCATATGAATAGATTATCTGGAATTTTGGGGTTCAGTATCACCAATATGCTGATGACATCCAACTTTCCTTTTCCTTTCCATCTTAATCCAATGAAGCTGTCTCATTACTTAACCAATGTCTGTTGTCAATAATGGACTGGATGAGGACAGACAAATTGAAGCTTAACCCAGATAAAGAGAGAGGTGCTTCTTATCAGTCAGAATGTGGAGTCTGTTTGTGCTGGAAGGGGTTGCACTGCTCCTGAAATCTCAAGCTCACAGCTTGGGTGTTCTCCTGGACTTGACTCTGAGCCTGGATGCCCAGGTTGCAGCAGTGGCAAGGAGCACATTTCCACAATTAAAACTTGTGCAGCAGCTGTGCCCATTCCATGAGACATCAGATTAGCTGCAGTGACAAGGCTATAACACTCTACATGGTGCTGCCTTTGGAAAGTCCAGAGGAGGGCGACCAAAATGGTGAGAGGCCTGGAAGACATGCCCTATGAGGATAGACTTAGAGAGCTGGGTATGTTTAGTCTGCAGAAGAGGAGGTTAAGAGGGGACATGATAGCCATGTTTAAATATTTGAAGGGATGCCACGTAGAGGAAGGAGGGGCCTTGTTTTCTGCTGCTCCAGAGACCAGGACAAGGAGCAATGGATTCAAGCTGCAGGAAAGGAGATTCCACCTGACCCTCAGGAAGAACTTCTTGACAGTCAGGGCTGTCCGGCAATGGAATCTGCTGCCTCGGAGTGTAATGGAGTCTCCTTCCTTGGAGGTTTTTAAGCAGAGGCTTGATGGCCATCTGTCGGGATTGATTTGAGGGTGTCCCTGCATGGCAGGGGGTTGGACTGGATGGCCTGTGTGGTCTCTTCCAACTCTACATTTCTATGATTCTATGATTCTATGATTCTATGAAACTGTTCAGAAACACCAGCAGGTTCAAAATGCAGCAGCCAGAATGTTGACCAGGGGCAGTTACAGGGAACACATAACTCCTTATTAAAATGGCTTCACTGGCTACCTGTTTGTTTCCAGGCAAAATCCAAAGTGCTAGTCATGACCTATAAAGCCCTATACAGGTTAGGTCTGGACTATTTGAAAGACCACATCTCCATATCTGAAACTGCCAGAGCTCTAAGACCTGTAGGGGAAGGCTTTCTCTCAGTTCTGCTACCAATCCAGGCTCATCTGGTGAGGACCTGGGAGAGAGCCTTCCCAGTGGCTGCTCCCACTCTCTGGAATCCCTTCCTCAGGCAGCTGGGCTGGCATGCTCCATGCTTTCCCTTCACCAACAGGCAAAAGGATTCTTATTGAAGCAGGCTTTTATATGTATGCAGGTGGGCTTTTAATTTGCCAAGTTGTTTTTAATTTTTTTGTAGGTTTTAATTTATTTTTTTAAATTTTTTATAATTTTATATGTTTTTAATTTTTTGTTTTGTTAAGTTTTTTATAACAGTTTATTATTGTTCTTAACTTTTTTGGATCCCACCATGGGAGAAAGACAGCATATAACTACTATATAATAAATGAATAAGTGAAAGAGCAGAACCCCTGCCAAATTAATGGAACTTGTCCTTAATTTTGGAAATATCAAAAGAGCAGGTCATCAGATAACGGGATGTCAAAAGGCAGAAGCTTCCTGTATTTCTAGTGGAAGCTGGGAATTTGCATCCCAGTGATTTTAGTTCAAACTTTAGAGCAACTTTTAACCCAAACTTTAAAGATTCTGTCCAGGGCACTGAAACTATATGGGAGGTTGATTTCAGCACCTCAGATAGCAACTTTTAAGGGCCAGATTAAAACCCAGAACAGATTCTCTGCCTGACTGACAATGAATGCTGCCCATGATTTCTTTTTGTTGTTACATTTATACTTTCCTTTCCTTCCAAGCTGTTCAGAGTTGAGCACATGTTCTTCCTTTCCATTTTAATGCTCACAACCAACTGATCTGTCCATGAACCTGGACATTCCAGGATGAACAGATGTTAAATCACCTGCCAATGTGTTCAAAACTAAAACAGATTAGACTGTGTATGTGTGTGTGCACGCGCGCGAGCACAAGAACATGCACGCCTCCCCCACCCATGACTTTTAAATCTAGTTCTCAGTCCTTGCTTAGTATGAGTTATTCATTCATAATGGACATCTATTTTCTTTCATTGTTGGCAGAAGACACTCCCCTGTTTGTTTGTTTGTTTATTTGTTTGTTTTTCTTTTATATCCTTTAGTTTTTTGCAGAGGGGGGCTTTTAACTTGTTGGGGTTATGTCGTCATTTTTAGAGGATCACATTGGTGTTGTTTGTTTATCAACAAGCCATCTGTTTTAGATGATCTTAACGTCTGCATTTCTGATCCACTCACACAAGGCAGCCTGTAGCATATTGTTAATGTTTTGCTAGAGCTTTGTCATAACAGGGTACTTCAAAAATGGAACAAAGAGGCTTCGTGAACCTCTTGAAATTTAGTAACCCAACTCAATCACTAAAAATTAGGGTGAGATGGGGGAACAGAGGTAGCAACCACATTATTTAAAGGATGGAGCCAGGACTCTGGCTATGATATCAATACAGAAGGAAATAATTAGAGAATAAATGGCCATGTGATCACAGAGACAGCGAAGCATGACTACTATTTAATAAAAAGCAGAACAAATAAAAAACTTGGTTATGTTAGGAAGAAAGAAAAGATGTAACGGTAGCAAGCTCACCTCATGTCCTTTTGTGATTTTAACCTCTATCACATTACCTGGATATTAATATCCTGCAGTGTGAAAGAGGAGGAGCCACAGCACTGTAAATTGCTGGACTCTGCCTTAGATCAGCTCCTGGATCATAGTAGCAGGAAATGGGGAAGAAGAAAAAAGATGTGAGCAAGAAAAATAGGGAACAATCTTTATTTATATAACCATAGGCAGAGAATACAGCCAAAAAAACAAAAAAAAAAGCTAAAGAAAAAAGCCTTTCTCACAAAAAGCAAAAAGTACATGCCCTGTCTTTTCCCCTTTAATATGATGTCATTGTATTGTGACTTTTTTCACAGCCACACATCTAATCCTTACCATCCCATGTGTTATGGCGCTGCACCCCCTCCACACAATTGCATGATTTAATTGGCATTGAGATAAATGATACCTGAGGTGACTGGAAGGTCATGCTGGAAGAGGCAGATTACTGACTGTAAATGTGAGATAGCAAGGCAGGTCAGCCACACCCACCTCTTAGGCAGAAACCAAGTCATTTTCAGGCTAATAGTGTAGAACCACTTGAAGCAATAGGCTTAAAGATAACAAGCTGGATATCTCAGAGCTGAAAGGGGAAATCTCTATCAAATTGTGATTGCCTTCACTCTGACCCCAAACACCTGGATGCTTCCCTATTGTTTCCCCATCTTTGCACAATATTGGGCTACTAGCTATTATCTTTTGTCACATAAACACTAAGACCATTAGCTCCTTCTGGACTTCATTGTTTGTGTTGCAATTCCCATTGCTTACTTGGCTGGGAGAGCAATTCAAACCCGTACCTGCAGGATATTTTTCGGATATAAGAACTACTGATTTCAAGCTGCCTTTCTGAAAGCCATGCTGTCTGTTTGACTCTCGAATGAGAACTGTCCTTAGGTGCCTACCCAAGTCACATTGCTGCTCTCTTTTCTGCTTTCCAGATTGGTAATCATAGCCTCATCCCTGAAAGTCCTCTATCCACACTATCCTCTCTTTTTCAAAATGCCAGCACATGAATTAGAAGTATAACTCTGAAGCATGTCAACTGACTATAAATAATTATTAAATCCATGTTATTCAGGACTGGAGTTTTTTTCCTTCTTTTCTTTGAAGGAACTTCAGGTTCACATCCAGAAGCCCTTTCTCACTACACCATTATAGAGCTATGGTTTTATTTTACTTGCCATTGCAACATCCAATGGAATCTGGCATCTCTCTCTCATTTTCTCTCTCTCTCTCTCTAAGAAAGATGTGGTAGCTTCTAATAATTTAAGAACATGATCAGTATAATTTGTAGTCTTGCTTTGTAATTTTTGCACAATACAAACAAAATAAAGAAGCCAACAAAACCCAGAGCTCAGAGCAAGCAAGAAATGCCCAATACAAGATCATAAATGTTAAACCATGTACACTATGTCTAAAACAGGATTGCCATATGCCAGATACAGAAATTATGTACACTGGAGTGTGAGGACCATCCGTGGCACATTATCTGTGCTCCTAGGAACATGCCTTCCCATTCTTTTCTGTCAATGGGAAACATACGTCCATATGCTATCTGGAGTGGCTGCATGCTGTTCTTTAATGTGTATAAATAAATGTACAACTTACAATTACATTTGATATTCAGGATTAGGGCCCCTAGATGTTAGTATAAGAAAAAGATGTGGGCGTATAGCAATGGCAAGACATACATTATGATGTGTATTTTTTTTTCCCCAAGGAAATGGAATACAGAATGGACTGGGGCCCAGTCAGTTCAGCCATTTGTATTTCTTCTGCAATGACCATAAAGAGGAAGAAAAGTGCAAACTGGAATTCTTCTTCATTCCTCAGGGATTAGGGTTGAGTTTACAACAGCAGTAGAACTGACATTGATTGCCATTACTGGTAGCAGCCATTTTGTTTTCCCCAAAGTACCTTAAGACGATTTATGGAGTATTTTTGGTTGAAATGATGGCTGCTACACAGACATTGGGAGGGGGGAATAGAAATAAAATAGATAAGGAGAGAGTGACCCAAACACATACTAACTTATTTATAAATTTATTTTTGTAGCAACCACCACTTTTTTCCCAAAATGAATCAGAATCATACCTTCAAATGATCTTATGACATTCTCAAAAAAAAAAAAAAGGTGCTAGGAGTAGTGATTGATATTGCTTGACTGTCACAACTACCACCTGTAAAACCATGTTTTAAAAGGAAGGTTTGTTTTATCTCCTGTTCTTCCTCAAAAATGGGACCCAACGTAGCTTGCTGAAACAATTATGTAGTACAAAGGTTTTGAAAGCATTAAACATTCCATACAATTGAAATATTACTTTTAAAACATTACTTTAAAACAAACACACATAAAGCACATATCGTACTTTCTTCTACCCCAAACTGTTTCATGCTGGAGGACATGGGAAGATCTTTGCCCGCCAGCAAAAAAAGAGTATAGAAAGTACCAAATGAGCTTCTTTCAGGAGGGAATTCCATAACCTTGGAGCAGCCACCAAGAAAGCTCTCATTTGTATCCTCACCAAACAAACCTGGGAAAATGTGGGGGGAGAAGCCCTTCTCTAAAGCTCAGAAAACTTGAGCAGGCTCACATGGAGATGTATGGTTTTGTAGAAAGTGTGGGAATAAGCAGGATGAAGCTTTTTATATTATAATGAGCACTTTGGATAGTGCCCTGAAACAGACAGGTAGCAGTGAAGCTCCCTAAATACAGCTCTGTTTGGCTGTCTAACTGTATCTTTTGGATCTTCTGAAGTTTCCAGATGGCTTCCAAATACAGCCTCAGATAGAGTGTGTTAGAGTAGTGAAAAGTGGGATGTGATCAAGGTATGCATTACTGTAGCCAGATTTGACAGTTCAAGGAATGAACAGAGATGATACAGTAGTTTTAATTGAACAAAAACACTCCTGGACACCACTGAAACCAAGGCCTCCAGGCTCAGGGTTGATCCAAGAGTATGCCCAAACTATGAACTCATGATTTCAGAAAGAGAGTAATTCTCATCCAGCACAGGTTGAATCCCTTTTTCACAGCCTGCTGATTGATTAAAAGCACCTCTGTCTCATATACTTCCATTATGGAAAACAGATACTGTATTAGTACTGAAAAAGGGTCTTTGGAATTAGATGGAAAGGAGACCTACAGTTGAGTGCCATCAGCATATTGGTGACACCAAACCCCAAATCTCTGGAAAGCCTCTCCCAGCAGTTTCATGTGTATGTTATATAGCATGATGGACAGAAGTGAACTATGAGGTACGCAACAGACCAGTGGTTAGGGTGCCCAACAGGAATTCATCATCTCCTGAGCTCACCCTTCCTGGAAGCACTACAGTCATTGTAAAACAGTCCCAAGAAGTCCCATCCCAGAGAGGTTTCCCATCCTGATGGTACTGAAAACTGCTGAGAGTTTCAGGAGAACCAACAATGTCACACTTCCTGACCATTTCCCAGATAAGGTCATCTGCCAAGATGACTACAGATGTCCTGAAACCAGATTGAAATAGATTTAGATCATATGTCTCATTGAATAGCCCCTGGAGGTGGGAGGCCATGACACTCAAAGGGAGGGACACAAAGTTGAGTATAAATACCCAAATAAAAACAACTACCAAATTCAATATAAATCAAATTAAATTTTATTTAAAACACAGATAAGCTAGGCTTTTAGCAGCAAACAATCCTGCAATCCTAAAACAAAACTACAGGCCACAATAAGTAAATATATCTTAATCTGAGGAACTGATACCACATCCTTTCATCTTTACCCACCATCAAATCCTTGTGAAATTACCATTTACCATTTGTTTAATCCAATTAGATTAGTTTACCTAAGAACTAAAACTTGAGGAAATATCTGTTGATTGTTTTTTTTTTTTTTTTTTTTAGGAGCATCTAGATTAATGTAATACTTCTTTGACAAAATACAGAGAGAGACAGAAAAGAGGGGAGAAAGAGGAGGAGAAGCAGCAGCAATAACAATAGTAGTTGTTAAAACGAGATGTTTCCCATATGGTTATTTCAAGTCTGTTTTAAAACGATAAAGGAAATTGTTTTGGATATTTGCTAACTTCTTTTTCTCACAGCTAACATAGCTGATTCTGTAGTAGACATGTGGTTCTTTGCAACACTTATTTCTCATTTTGAAGATTCAGTTGCAGAGGAAATGGCAGAAGATGTCATTCTTTGAATTTTGTCTCTTTCTATAAAATATCTGCTGTGAGGCTACTTGTATAATAGTTTAGATGTAATATTTTATCAGCCTCTTATATAATTTAAGTTAAGATGTTTGGATAAGTCGGTACTTTAAACAAATGAAAGCTATCATTTCCACCCACAGTATGTTCAGAACTCAAGAAAGAAATTTCTAACTCAGCTCCCTTACAAGGAGCCAAAGTGTCAGCTCCAATTATTTGTGGTTGATATCTATATTTCACTCATACGGTAAAAGATCCAGACATTCAGCTTTATGCAAGATATAGCCAATTGCAGTTTAAATGAAACCATCGTGGACATCTGCAATAAAACCTCTTTTTTCTTTTTCTTTCTTGCTTTGGTTACTGGGACCATTGTTGAGCTCATAGACTAAACATTTAACTGTTGTAAGCAGTGAGCAGCTTTATTTCTTCTTACTACTCCTGTGGATATATCCTGGATTCAATTTGTCTAAGAACATCAAAGAATGCTCATTCCAAAGCACCTCAAGCATTTTGGACTGTTTTAGGATTATTTATCTTGTGAAAAACTTGAATGTAAACCATCTCCTTTTTTAAAAAAAATGATTTGATGATCTTATTCTGTTTTAAATGGCTGTCACCTAATTTCCCCATGTGCATTGACAATGCCACTCAAGCTTAAATGTACATTTCCGTCTTTCATGCAGTGTTCAGCACATCAGTTTCAAGTTGCAGCATCAGATGGCTCCCTTTTATTATGATAGTTTCATCTGCTGTAAAGTAAGTATGTTGCTCAAGTCCTCACTGAGTCTCAGATTTCACACTAAATTGATGTGAAGAGTGACTAACTAAAACGGTGGTTAATTTGAGGAGGATAAGAAAGAGGCTGATCAAGAATTCAGCAAGTGGATATATTTTTCCATACATCATAGCACTCAGAAACACAGAACCAGAAAGCAAATTACAAATAAATAGACAAATAAACATAGTGATTATTTTCCTTATCCCTTGTGCTGGTATTCAAGTCTGAAATTCATTATTCAGTTCACAGTTGATGAAATATAAAAATACAATAGGAATATACAACATTGCCTTTTATGAATCAGACCATTGATCCACATCATAATTAAATACAATCTAAGTGTGTTTCTGTGTCATGTCCCCTCACCCAATGAAGTGGAAGGCAGGAATAAGCAATTTTAATCTGTGGGTGGGTAAGGAGACCACTTGAAAAGCCCCAGTTTAAGTTGTCACGGAATAGATGCCTCAAAATGTGTCCTAATCTTAAGTGAATCACATTCACCTTAATGTGAAGGGAATGACTTGAATCTAATTGTTAATCCCGACTACAATTGGCCATTGAATCAATGAAACCAATATATGAATTGTTCCCATGGATTCAAGAGTTTACATGGGTTGGGACAAAACGTTGTATTTGCAGGCTACTACATTCTTGACAAACAATTCCTCTTTTGTCTGTCCATCAAGAGGATGGAAGTGTTGCACAGAATTCCCTCAGTTTTCTAGCAAATTCTTGAGAAGGTGTGTCTGTCACCAGAGCCCATGATAGGTATTGAACATCATTTAGGAAAACAAAACAATACATGAAAAGTAGAGGAAGAAAATCTGGTTCAGTTCTGTAAAACAACCACACACTTTTTAATCATTTTTGGAATAAGAGACTGACTTTGTTTATCATGATGCTTTTATTAGACCCAACTCTATTTAAAAATAAGCTAAGCTATTTTAAAAGAAATATCTATGTATAAAAAGTTTATTTTCAGATTAATCTGGGGATTTGTGGTATTTGAATAACAAAAATGTGCCATGACTTGCTCATTGAACTGATTAATTTTTACTCTAAACAACATGTTGCCCTACATAATTCTTATCTTACTGTTACCATTAAATTATTTTATAGATCCGGGTAGAACCAGACTTTTGTTTCATCATCTTTAAAATAGGGACGATCATCGCAATTCACCTAGGGGCACAATAGCAAAACAGCAGTAGGATAATTTAAAGTAATTTACAGTAAATTTTATGTGGCTCTGTAATAATGTATGTGAGAAGATATTCATCAGAAACGTCTCACTATTGCTTTGATGAATCCCTTGTGTGGCATCCACAGGCTGCATGACTCACCATCCCCTGGCTATAAGGCATCGTGAGCAAAAATAGAAACTTGATTTGCTATATCCAAATTGCTATGCAGGAGATAAAGAATTCTGCTCTTTGATCTAGCCTCAGATTCAGTGAGAGTGGAACTCTATCTAGCTATCATATTTATACTAATGCCTTTCAGTGGGAACAGCCTCAAGGTAGATTACAACAATCAATATGAGTGATAAAATAAAATGAAACAGAAACAACTTTAAAAAATTAACAGTAATAAAACCACAAAGGTAAAAATAGAAAAGCCTACAGAGTCATCACTTTTTCTTAAAAAATATTCTTAAATATAATCATAAGAACAAGAAAACAGGATGTTAGGTATCTTCTGACATCTATCATATGACACCAGGTAGACAGAAAGAACAATTTGATGCCATCACAGAGAAGGTCATCTTAGTCAGTAGTCTAGAAGGTAGGGATAGACATGGAAATGTCTGTGATGAAGATCTCAGATTGCACATTTGCTCATATGCTGGAATTTGGTCCTTGCCTTTTACTATATGATCACTTAGTTCACAAGAATACTTAAGTACCTGCAGACACCAAGATTCCATGCTCACAGTCTTACTAAAAGAGGATTTTCCCAAACTTTGAAGCACTGAAGTATAAGTATAAGTATCTTGAAAAATTATCACAGGGAATCATAAGTTGTAGTTACTGAGTGAATCAAATGAGTAGGGTATGCAGATCGCCACTTTGGGAAAGAGATAGGAAACTAGGCTTGTGCAGGGCCAAGATAACTTGGTAAGATAACTATTTTGTTTGGTCCTGTATGTTTTTCAGGAGAATGCGTAGCTTTCAGTTTGTTTTATGATAATTACAGTTTGTACAGACATTGGCCCTTTCCGCACTGGCCTATTAAAACAGTGCAGAGTGACCTCCAACGGAGGTCTTCTGCGCCGTGGAGTGGACTGGGGCGAACTACTTTTCATAGTTCCGCACCTCAGTCCCCTCCAGAGCAACTGGAACTGGTCATGCAGCGTGCTTTTTAAAAACCTCTTTTAATAGGTTTTTAAAAAGTACGGAGCACGCGACCCTGTGTTGCTCCGTCACCGTGCTCTGGTGCAGATTTGCAGGCACACACTAGTGCATGCCTGCAGATCTGTCGGGGGTGGGCTTTAGGCTGGCGAGCTTCTCCAGTTGGTGGAGAGTCTCCACCAACCGGAAGATGCCATTTTGGATGCCGGAGCAGTGTGGAGCGATGAGCTCGCACTGCTCCTCATCAGGACAGATCCAAACGGACCCAACAAAATCCGGTGAGTAGTGGCAGGGAGCATTTCCCTTGCTGCGTGTGGAAAGGGCCATTGTCCCTCATGCAGGGCCAACCTTTCCATTTGGCAGTAACAAGGCTACCTGTGCTAGTAGAATTAGAAAGGTGGCAAATGTTTGCTGATATCACTGCTGTTCTGTTTTGGCTCATTCACCACAGCTGGTGAGGTCCCAATGCCTAGGTCTAACAGGTCCTCAAATAGGGTTGCTATACTCAACCTCCTCAAATCTGATCACCCAGTTTGCATTTTCATTGTGCAAGTTCAGCATGTTAATTGTTGCATTGTTTCTTCCACCATATTTCAACCTTCATACCATTTTTATAATCACAAACTGATCTGAGAGAGATACTGCAGAGTAATGTTTGAACTGCTGGACCTGGAACAAGAAGACCCTGGTTATGTAGTTTACCATGTGGCCTTGGGCTACCACTAGCAAACCTTAGTAAACCTGCCCTTCCATTTTCTGCTCTACTACTTGCACCATTCATCCTCCCTTCTCTGATGCTCCCTTCATTGCCTCACCTTGCACCCTTGCAATATACTTCACCTTTGCTTCTCAAATTGCAGGTGTAGCATCTGCACAGAGGAACAGCAATCTGGGGCACTATATACCATGTACCACATACTATGTACAAGAATTGGGTGTTTTTTTTTAAGAACAGCCTATTTCATACCCTGAAGGGCTGCACTGACAAAGCTATAATGGTCTTCCCATGGAACTGTCAAAGGGGTCTGGAATGGGCTGACAGCTTTAACAGCAAAGTGACAAAACATTGATGGGATTTATGGCAATCTCTTAATGTCTCACCAGGTAGGGTATATAAGGAAGATCTCCACAGGGTAAGATTGAGTGGTGGTCTCTGATTGCTTTATCTGGGCAGTTCATCTTCCATTGTGTTCAAAAATGCAAAGATCCTGAAGAGATGAAGGGATTAGCCCAAACCTTTGCTTCTTGCAGCACCAGGGCTTTCTGCATAATCCTAACTGAACTTTTCTGACATCATGACTCTGAACACGTATATGGTCAGCACGACCCCAACCATGTTCTCTGGTTGTTACTAAGTCTAATTAATGAAAATCACACATCTCGTAGGAAGGGTGGTAGGATGTAGTAAAAGTGCTGCCAGGGCACTCCAGGAACAATGCCTGGTGCTGTGAAGGATAGTTCCAACCACTTTCCAGAGACCAGTGGAAGCCAGACAGGTAGAGTGAGGCAGGAAAATGGACATAAAATGAAGTGAAAGGAAGAAGGTAGCAACTCCTCACCTTTCAGATTTATGTAGGAGTATGTATGCAGCACATGTAGCTTGTCTCACATAAGCAGAAAAACTATAGCTGCTAAGATCCCCTCTTTTTCACTGTTATGGAAGCTGAAGGAGCCTTGGCCTCTGTTGCCTTCAGTCACTCTGCATAGGACAATGGTAGTGATAGTAACAGGGCTAGGGTAATGATGGATAAAGATGTAGAGACAAGGGGAAGGACATATAACAACCAGATCAGATTTTAAAACTATCATTTATTCATTGATGTCTGGAAATGTTGCATGTTTTCAATGTTTCTGTAGATTTTCTGTAACATATCTTAGCCTGCAGGCATGTAGACAACTCTAAATCTGAATCTGTGTATCTCAGCCCTAATTAGAGGCAAAGAGCCTGATTCATCAGAAAATACACCCAGCCTCAGCACTCTGGATGGTCACAGAAGCCTTGTAAAATTCTGTTTGCATGGCTTGAAATAAAATGTTTCATAATCAAAAGAATCTCTTTTGTGTAACTTTTTTTTTAAAAGTGTGTCAAACTGTATAAAACTGTTACCAAAAAAAACCCTTCCAGGTTGGTAACCTGTCTGTCAAGTTTCAAATCCCAGCATGTTAATTGCTATAAAATTATAAACCTGTGAGCTTGGAGGGGTACATGAAAAGGTTTTAAGCATTCTTTTATAGCACTGACAGTATCATTGTCAAAAGCCCCTTGGAATTTCCTCTTTCTGGCGATCCTTTTTTAATACCTAAAGGGAAATCAGAGCAAAAGCACTCCAGCACAGCAATAATAATAATAAAAGTGTACATTCACCTCCAGAAACAAAGCAGCAAGTTAAATAAAATTCATTGCAACAATGCTTGGAGGAAAAGTCTGTTCTTTGTTTTTTATTGTAATTTTAAACAATTTTGCTTATATTTCTTTAGAACCAAAAATGTGCTTAGCATTAAACCACACACCAAACATGATTGACTTCCTTCCCATAGAGCTTACAAGCTACATTCAAATGCAGCATCTTGCACCAGGACACAAAGGGAAGGGTCTTTCTGCTTTAAGGGGCCATCAGATTACTGTAGCAGCGGTACCTTCTGACACTGTGAAGCCACCTACAGAGAGCTCCCAGCACAAACAGCTTTGGCTAATTCTCCATTCATGCTCTAGCAGCACCTTCTTAAAAGGGAATTCCCCATGAACACAAAGGTAGGAATTCTGAGAAGAGGGAATTGCAAGTGCCTGGCATACATGTGCAAAATTTATTCAGGGTTGATGCCAAAGCTGCTTGGTAGTCTACAACCACTCTAACCTATCCCAAATCAGTCTGAGCTTTATCAGGATCCAGACAGGAGCCTTTTCAATAACAAGAGGAAAAACTCTGCACTTTCTGCTTCAAGAGTGCCAAGCCAGATGTTTAAAGATTTTTCAGTTATCTCTGGGGCAAACCAAACAGCCACACACGGGGTTTAGAGCTAAATCACTTCTAATGATGTGTGTGAGCACACAAACCTTTCTAATTAAATGGAGTTAAATTTATTAAAAAGAGAAATAATAAAAACAAATATAAAATAGAATACAAGGCAGGGAGTTAGAACAAGCAGAGTACTGTGCAACAGCATTCTAAATAAAGAAACTCTCTAGTTCTGCTATGTATTCCCAAGCCTGCTGAAGAAAACTGAAACAGATAGGATATTAAGGGTATTTCTGACCTACATTGTTATAGTGCTATTATTCTACTTTCAACTTCCTGTGAAATTCCGGGGTTTGTAGTTTGCTGAAGCCTAAGAGCAATCTGGCTGAGAATTCTAAATGCTGCTCCCTAAACTGCAAACCCCAGGATTGTATAGAATGTTGAAAGTAGAATAATAGCGCTATTACAATGTAGTGCAGAAATGGCCTAACTCACTGGATCAGCATAGACTAAGGCCCTTTTCGCACACAGTTTTTTTTGCGTGAGGGCCCCTTGAGCATCGCATGAATGGGAGTGTTGGTCCATACGATGCACTCCCACTCATGCGACGCTCATGAGCCTAAAGTGGGCTGCATGCACATTTTCTTATTTTCGGCTCTAAACCAAACATACTGACTGTGCGGTCACGCAATGCTTGCGGGGCCCTCGCACACTTACCTGCGTGTGGTGCACCGAACAAGCCAGCCCGGTCGCACTTCCTCCCCCAGCGCAGCCTACAGCTCCCAGGCTGTGCTGTGAAAGAAAGGGGTGGGGCGCTAGCACGACGGTCGCGCAAGCGGCAAGCCACTGCAGGAGGCAGAAGGGCTGCCGTGAGCGGCTCGCGCAAACAGCTGCTCGCATGAGCGCCGCTCCCCACTGCCGCGATGAAGGTAAGGTGCAAAAAGGGCTTAAGTGATGCAACACAAGGATGAACAACTGAATAATTTTATCCCAGTGAATGCATTAAAGGACAATGGAGGTAAATTCTATTTTACAGAAAAGTGATTACAGCTCAGAAGAACAGAAAAACAGCATTTGTACCACACAGAACACATCATTCATTCATTCATTCATTCATTCATTCATTCATTCATTTATGGTGAACAGAAATGTTATTTACTACAAAGAACTTGCTGTTTTTCTGCAGTAAACTTGTTTGTGGAGCAGAAAATAGCACTTTCTATGGAAATAAATATAAAAATAAACTGGAGGGTTTTTCTTTTTCCTTTCCTTTCCTTTCCTTTCCTTTCCTTTCCTCCCCCCCCCCAAACTGCAAAGATTTCCAACTTATTAGGATTCTTCTCTTCAAGCTTTCCCAAACTCATGGAACCCATATTTTGATCATTTAAAAAATATTTTCAAGTATTTCCATTCTTACTCATCTCTGAGATAGCAAGCATGAACTCTGCCTTGTTTCCTGATCAGATTTGTTACATTAAAAATCCTACATGTTCAAGTTTGGAACAAATTGAATAAACCAAGTTCACATTTGGAATGGGTTAAATCACAGGTAGAAATCACATGAGCTACCAAATATTGGCTGGTATTCAGTATGGGACTTGCATCTTCATAGACTTAAGAGTGCAGGAAATAGCAGTTTCACAAGATCTGTATTCACCTATGGGTGGCCGTGAGGTTATGGCATCCATTGCACAATGGTAGAGCAACTGATATGCCATGACCTAAAGTAGAATGGGGAACAATGTGTATTGGGGCACTACACAATGCATATCCAGACACCAGCTAAAAAGTGCTGATACACAACAGGTATACCTGATGCACATCAGAAGTGCCTGATGCACATCAGAAGTGCCTGATGCACATTGGAGCACTCTTTCCTTGATATACATCTTCACAATTAACTAACAGGGTTTCACTGAGCCTTTGCAACATATCTAAGGATTCAAAAAGTTATGCAATATAGATTGGGATGTAGAAACTCAGCCAATGTTGGAAAGTATCCATCACTTTTGTAGTCCAACAATATCTGGAGCCTGGTATGATTTCTACCTCTGAGTTAAATCCAAAGTTTATTATGGAATAATGGAGCAGCCTCATTAAAATGATTAAGACTTCAGTCCCAGTGACTCCAGTGGGTCTCCTCTCAATATGATTAGATGTGGATAACCTTATGATGGGAATCCTACAGCCCTCTAGATATTGTTGGACTGGAAGCTAGAATAATTAATGCTGAAGAATGTTGGACGTTGCTGGCCAACAACATTTGGAGAGATGCATGCAATGATGGTTAGGGACACCCACGTTAGTAGAGCAGTGAATCCATTCTGGGTTTGAGGACAAATTTTAAAGGAGTTAGCCAATGTGTTGAATTCTGTTTCCAAAGTAGGCTCAGTGCCTTAGATAGGTCCTCTGAAGTTCAAACTAAAAGCTAGAGTGTATTCTTTGTCCACTGTCAGGAGAGACATCGACAGCCTCTGACCAGATGAGTTCATCCCTCATAATCTCTCACCTGTCCTCACCTACTAGCTTTATTTCTTTGGATTTCCCTCTCTTTCCACAATTCCTGTTTGTTTAGGCTGTACTTTTTTTCTTTTCCTTCTGCTGACTCTGCCCCCTTTTGCACTGCTCGTTTATGCAATTGTTGGGACATCAACAGCTGGAGGCTGACACCTGCTGCAGGAACAGTGCCTGGTTAAAAACAAATCTAACCTTAACATGTAGATAAAAGAAATTGTTGTTGTTCTACTGAATAATTCTCCTGCCCTGAGTAGCAGGACTGAAATAATACAATAAGATAGAACACAGTGATATTTTAAGTGCTTCAGGGCACCCTTCCAATCATTGGAGAAGAAAGCACTGCACATTATTCAAAAAAAAAAATATGAAAGAAAAAGTATCTACTCTTGTAATGTTAGGTTCATTAAGCATCAGATTGATTTATTGTATTGTTTCCTTTATAAATTATTTTCATTATGTTTTATCACAGTGCGTGCTTACTGCCCTAGGGGAATATGCAAGAAAGAGCTGAATGGCATGTGTAATAGACTGCTTTAATTAAAATACTGCAATGCATATTTCAATGCTATTAACAACAACAAAAATTGATTTTGTTTTCTGGATAATTGAATATATTGTGGACCAGGTGGTTTTTGCTTAACTCTTTGAGGTTGATGTTATTCTATGTTACATGCAGGCAGGAAAAAAAGGGAGGGGGAAGAGGAGGAAAGGGGATATGAATTATAAATCAAAGGAAATCAAGAGGGGGAAAGGACCATACAATAAATGTCAGTCCAGAAACCATAACAAGAAGATTTATAAAGCATAATTATACAAAATGGCAGCCTGTTGTTATCAATTACAAAAAAGTTCAACAAAGGTCCAGTAACTCCTTAACTGAAGTACTCTCCAAGAGGAGTTTTCAAAGAAGTAGTCATGTTAGCTTCTAGCAGCATAAAAAGGAGGAAGGGAAGGGAGAAAAAGGGAATGTGGCAGCACCTTTAAGGCTAACCAGTTTTTTATTTTAGCATGAGCTTTCATGAATATAAACCTACTTCTTTGGATGCAGCACAAAGTGCTTGTAAGGCTGCACATATAAAGCATATTTATAGAGTTGTGGGAATGGAATAGAATGGATCTGATTACATTCTATCCCATTCCCACAACTGTATAAATATGTTTCTGTGAAAAGACGCTATGTGCAAATTTTGCACAGGAAAAAAATCAAAATTGCTAATATATTACAAAACAGTGTCAGTTTTGAAGTTCTTCCCCCACAAGGAAGAAAATCGCTAAAAATGCTTGTTGCTTCCTTCAAAAGGAAACACAGGTTCTTTCTGTATGACAACAGCATCCTGGCACGGGAACACAACAATCCTTCCTCATGACATTGTCACGGTCCCACTCTTATTGTGTCATCAGTTGGCGTGATTGCAGGCTATATCATTGATGGAGAAACTCTGTCAACGACCCCTGATTGTGTGAGTCTTCCATTGTAGATGGCCATGTAGTGTGTGTGATCTATGCACTTCCCCACCTATTGCAGCATGGGAAGAACATCAACTGCAATTTGGAAAAATGGAGCATGTCCTTCACCCTCCCTTCCACAGGCAGCTGATCATGTGAGGAGAAGAGAATTGGGAACACGCTCCCATCCTGGCAGAGGCACTGCCAGGATTGTGGTAGGATGATGTGCAAGAGCATCACAGTGAAGAATTATATTCCAATTGGGTTTTGAGTTCTTAATCCTTAAAAGCCAAACCTTCGATCCTTGTGGACTCGACAGTGGTGAATTAGATTTCCCACCTCATGTTTTTGGAGAGATTTCTCATCTTTAACAGCTACATGGCAGGCAGGTTTTCTCCTTAATATCTATATGTAGCTACTGTGGCCATCATTTTTCAAGTTCTGTTTGGACAAAAGCAGAAGATAGACGATCTCTCCCACTTCAGTTTTGATGCTTGAAAAATGTAAACTCATTTTTGCTAATGAATTATCCTGCTTACTAATATAGGAAATTGGAAGGGTTTGTATTATCACACAAAGCTTGATGTGACTGGAAACTTTGCCATATCAAGTCGAACAACCATTTTACGAAAAAGTGACTGGCCAAACAGTGTTTAGGTTTTGAATATGAGCTCATCTTCCAATTCCTAGCCTTAAATAGCAACAAATGTATACAGGAGTCCTTTCCCAGTGTAGCATGATGGCATAATTACACTATATGAGCATAGAAAGTCTCTTGCAATTGAGGAAGTGCCTACTGCATTTAAAAACATTTGAGACTAGAAAAGAAATCACATTCTGCTATGGAAGGTTTCAGATCCATTTATTTTGTAATTGAAACTAATGATGTGCCACCAAACTCTGCCTGTAGAAGAATATAGTAGTCTTTCCAGTCAACTACATCTGGAAACAGAAAAGAATTTTTTTTTCCATGTGAACATTACACTAATTCAGTTCATGTGGACCTACTTAAATCTAAATTTGTCTCAGTTATTGTCTTAGTTATGGGTTCTACTTTGACAATCATGTACACTCATAGTCTCCTCTTTCCCCTTTACCAATGTTCATCTCTATGTGGAAATATTGGGAGGGTGGGTAATTGGGCCATGGTAGGAACTGTGCAGTTGTCATAAGTGAAAATGCCCATTATGGTTCAATTTTCCTTTCCACATGATTAGTATCAATAAATCTTAAGAAGGATAAGATGGTCTTGTGAACAGTATTATTAAAGCCAAGACTTTAATAATGACTAAATAGGTGTCATATAAGGGTTCTCCTCACGTGTAAATAGGACAAAATGTAAGCAAGCATAAATTAGCATTCCATGTACCAAGGAGTATTCTCAACATTTGACCACCATATCTACCCACAAAACATAGGCCATTTCTGCATGGGGTGAGGGAATCGCCCCGTGATGCTACTCACCAGACATTTGGGCTCCCTGGTCCGGTCCACACTTCTCTGGAGCTGTCAGGGGCCCGGGCCCAGCTGGGCCTGTTGCTGCCCCTGAGGCCACCACTGAAGCGGCGGCGGACGCCGCGGAGGCCGCCGTGGCCGATGGGGCCTGCGCGGAGGCTGCTGCGGCCAGCGGGGCCTACCCGGAGGCCGCTGTGACCGACGGGGCCTGTGCAGAGGCCGCTGCGGCTGACGGGCCTTGTCTGGAGGCCCCCGCGGCTGCCGGGCCTGGAGCCACTTACCTCGAGGCTTCAGGCTCAGATCCCTCGACGTCGGCCGGCCTGCTGGGGTGGGCGGGACCCGGGCCTGCTCCCGGGGCTCCGCCACCCGCAGCCCCAATCCGTGGGAGGCCTGGGAGTCTGCCTGCGGCCCCGATCCGGAGGAGGCTGATGCCTTCGCCTTGCCTCCTCCTTTCCAGCAGCGGTGGCAGGCCAAGGAGGCTGTTCGCCGTTCTCGACGCCTGCTGGAGAGGAGGCGACGGGCAGAGAGCTCGCAGCTGTGAGACACAGCACAGCTGTGAGCCCTCAGCCACATGGCCACGCCTGATTGGCCGGCGCCTGGCTTGGAGGGCAGCCACATGGCCACGCCTGATTGGCCAGCGCCTGGCTTGGAGGGCAGCTACATGGTCACGCCTGATTGGCCGGTGCCTGGCTTGGAGGGCTATTTGAGGCAGGCGCCGGTCTGGGGAAGGCACGGAGCAACAACCGTTGGTCAACCGTGGTCCTGCTGTCCGTGCCTTGTTCCTGCCCGCGCTTGAGACCAGTCCTCTTGTTCACCTTGTTGAAGTAACCTGCCTTATGTACTTTAACAGCCTGTGTTTATTTCTGTTAAGACTGAGTAGAAGCCCTGCCTGCATTAAGGACTATTTCTGTTAAGACTGTGTAGAAGCCTGCTTGCTTTGTACTTTTGAGTTTTGACTGCATTAAAGCCCTGCACCTCTAACCAGCTCCCCTGCCTCTGCCTGACCACCGCCTGGCACTGACAGGAGCAGTCTGTGGCCACCGCTCCGCACTGCTCCGGGGACGAAAATGGACGAAAATGGCAGCTTCCGGTTGGTTGAGGGTCTTGACCAACTACTGAAGCTCGCCAACCTAAAGCTCGCACCAATGCGAACCTGCGAATCTGCATATGGGAGCAGGCTTGCAGTGGTGCGCTCCGTGCTTTTGAAAGACCTGTTTTTAGTGGTCTTTCAAAAGCATGCTGGACGACCACTTGGGGTCGTTCAGGAGCGGGCTGGACTGCGGATCTACATTAAGTAGGTCCGACCCAGTCCACTCCTAGGTGTAGATGTCCCCTCTGGAGAACGCTCTGCACCATTTAAAAAATTCCCATGTGGAAATGGCCATAGTGACACATATTTAATAGTAAATGTATGTAACTTACTCTGCTGGACCAATGGTTTTGCCTTCTCTATTAATTCAAGTGACAGTCAGCATGGTGTAGTGGTTTGAGCATTGGACCACAACCCTGGAGACATGTGTTTGATTCCTTGCTTGACCATGGAAACCCACTAGGTGACCTTGAGCATGCCACACACTCTCAGCCCCAGAAAGCTCTGTCATAGGTTTGCCTTAGGGTCTCCATAAGTAGGAAATGACTTGAAGGCACACAAAAACAACAACATTAATCCAAGTGTGGGAATCACATAGACTCCAGATGTTGCTGAGCGGCAACTCAGTATTCTTCCCTCTTGGACTAGAGCTGCTTGGACTTGCAGTCCAACAACATCTGGATAGCCATATTAATTACCACCCCTGTTTAATCAGTGAAACAGATATTCTTCCAAGTTCAACATTTGTTTGATCTCATATATTCTTTTCTTCCCCAACATCCTGGCTTATGCATTCTGGAGAAAATTCCTCTATCTAACAAAGAAATTACAGCCTTAATTGAGTCGTTTAACAGGTGAGTCATTGGATCATTGGGTTTCATAGGAAATCCATTACAGTTCTTCAGTTCTTTGAGCCTTTCAGTTCTCACAGGAATTTCAGAGAAAGATTGATTCCAAGTAGTTCCCATAAAAGAATAGACCACTGAACTATTTTTACATAATTTTCAATCTTTATTGTTTCCTCTTCTGTAGAATTAATGAGATTCGGCTGAGACTCCAATTGCTTTAGATTTGTGATTTAGAAAGCTAAGTATAGTTGAAAAAGTTGGATGTCCTTTTGTAGCAACTGTTAGTAAGTTTTTTTCTCCCTTTCCCTCCTCCCCTGCACCTTTATAAAAATAAAACCAATAGTTTCCTTTTATTTGGTATTGCTTATTTCCTAAATGCTGATTAGAAATTCTCTTCAAGGCAATGGTAGAACATGTCATAGGATTTACAGGAATAGGAAAAAGAAAAGTTGTAGTTTTAAAGATTAAAAAATTAAAGATTATTAGATACCACAAATAGATTGGCTCTGTGCCCCAAAATGACACAGCAAATGGGTTAAAATAAGACTGTAATGTTGTTGAAATGGCCAAATTCAATTTATATACCCTCAACTTGTTATCTGTCTTTGTATTCTAGATGTGTTTAGGTGAGACTTAGGATAAAGCTACATGGAACATAAATATACCATTTAATCTTTCCTACAATTGATTTATCATCATCTAAAAATGTATTTTCTCACCATCCTCAAACACAGGGTTTTTAACATAGTGGGGGCACAGGGTTTGACAGCAACTCCACCCCTTTCTAACCCATATGTGCAAGTGTATGTGTGTGTGTGTGTGTTTAAATTAAAAAGCTTTGTTACAGCTTGTATGTAAATAGATATGCACTGTTATATAAACCTTGTGACTGAAAAAAGAGAAAGAGAGAGAGAGAGAGATGAAGGGGAATTTTTAACCTTACTGCATCAATTCCTGCTAAACCACATCTGGATCAGGACCAAATATACTTAATCTAGAGGAGAAAATGTTCCCTATAAAATGAATATTTGCATTTTTTTAAAATTTGATCTGTAGGGCCTTTCTGCCCTGAACTGTTATAGTGCCATTATTCCACTTCTTTCAAGTCCAAGTCCTTGTTTGCTCCAGAGCAAGATTGCCCATAAACATGGAGAAGTCTAAGACCATTTCTGCAGTACACTGGTATAGTGCTATTATTCCACTTTCAACATCCTATGGAATCCTGGAATTTGCAGTTTAGGAAGGGGCATTTAGAATTCTCAGCCAGAGAGCTCTTTGGCCTCAATAAACTACAAACCCTAGAATTCCACAGGATGTTGAATGCGGAATAATAGAACTATAACAGTGTAGTGTGGAAAGGCCCTCAGTGTATCTTCCACTATTGAAATAATCCTACACAGGTTCAATAATACTTGCCTCCAAGGGAATTTTGTACTCATTCCTTTTTGATGACGATAACATTATTGTTAAAGAAAGAAATATCAACAGCTGAAAAAGCAAGACTCAGTAGGAAGAAGCATGTAGGAGGGAGGCCGAAAGGCAGGAATTAGGCTGAGAGTTCTCTAAATCCTAGGCTATTTTCACACTAGGCTGTTATAGTGCTATTATTCCCTTCCCTAAAGTGCAAATCCCAAGATTCCATAGGATGTTGAAAGTTGAATAATAGCACTATTGTTACCCTGACTTCTGAGGGTCCCCTGGGGGGCACCCTGATTTGCTCCAAAAATGCAAAGACTGGGGAATTAAGCAGAGCACTAGCTTGGCAGAATGAAGGGCAGGGTAACCCAGGGAAACCCAGGGAAACCTTCAACCCAATTTTTATGGGGTCAGACCAAGTAAAAGCCAGCCAATGATTAAAAATAAGATAAAAATGTGTTTTTATTGGGGGAATTCACTCACAGATACATACATACATACATACATACATACATACATACAATCAAGCATATCAAGCATTCACAAAAGAGCTAACTGAAAGAGAAAGGGAGTAAAAATTACAGAGAGGCTGAGAAGTTCGGAAGGATTTATAATTACCAGTCCAGAAGAGTAGAGAAGAACAGAAATGTGTTTTGGCTTAGGTAAGACCTAAGGGCAGTCCTCATTCAGACAGACAGAGTGACAGATAGACCTTCGAGAAATTGTACTGGGCATCCTGAAATCAGGGGTATTTGTACCCTGAAAATAGCCTGTGGCCGTGAAGGTTCTAGATGCAAGACGAAGGGAACCTGTTGTGGACAATGGATCTTTTGTCTGTTGATGGGCTTAGTGCTTGATTGACAAAGACATGATGGATATTGTAATAGCTGTCTGTTACGGGTGCTGTGAAGAAAAAGGAATGAGTCCAGGTGAATAAGGGATAGATATCTGTCAATTAGTGTCCTGGTGTGCTTCTCACAGTTGGGTTCCCTCAAATATTCCAGCTTCTATTTAAGCTCATTGTCCACAGGAATGGTGTGTATTTGCCTCACAAATGTCTCAGCCTTACCTGGAGGAAGTTTTGAGTTGACCTATCCTTCTCATGTTTACAGCCAAATTCTTTCCCTCACTTGGTTTGACCTCTCCGTCACCTCTCAGGCTTGAATTTGATATTAGTGCCAATTAAAGTGTGTTGTCAATTACATATGATGCCAATTAGGAATGGTGCCCATCCAAGCCATAGTAATATCAGGAACTCCCAAAGCAGGACCTTACATATAACAGCCTAGTGCGGAAATGGCCCTAGAGTTGGTTCTGTTTTGGAACTATTTAAGGACTACTAGCCTATAAAATTTTGCAAATGAGGTTGCTTGGGTTTAATACTAGAAAAAAAAAGAATTTCATAATGGATATGGAAGAGAGTTTAAATGAGCACAAGTACCCAATTGAACATTAGGATACACCCATTCGCTTGTAAAAAGGCAAGGAACAGGCTATACACATTACAGATTATCAAAACATTTGTTGTCATGGGGTGGAGGGGGAGGAGAAACCATGCTCTTTTTTCTCTGACAGTGAGAGTACCAAAATCCATATTATATCAATGGATCCAGTAGGTGTAAAAATATGTGTGACAGATTTTGAGATTTTCAGTTCTTTTCATCCAGCAAGATGCAAGAGGCTGTTTGTTTGTTTAAATATTCAGAGTAGCAGAAGGAAGGAAGACAAGATCTTCAGGCACTTGTGAACATTATGGAAAACCACAATATGGATTTTGGAATTTTGCTTATGGCTAGTGTAGCTTTTTATACAGCACTAGTTCGAGTCCATTAAACACAAAGCGTTGATCAAAGGGGATTTATAATTCCAGGAGTACAATACCCATTTCTTTGGATTGATGAAGCCTTCACTGGATTTCCACATTATGGAAATCTTATGTATGGAGAAGTAGGCATCCACAAATCTTATTAAATCATATTAGATCTTAGAATTGTGGTTCCCAGCTTGGTGTGCTTGGAATGATCTGGCCTGTCATAGGAAGATGATTGATCAGTAGATTGTTTGTTTGTTTGTTTGTTTGTTTTACTAGTTCTATACCACTCGAAAAGTTCTTTTCTATTACATTTGTGATAATTTGACTTGCAATCAAGAACATTACAAGGCTAGGAGTTTGGAATCATCACAGAAAACATAGCACTCGTAATCAAAGAAGATTAGTATTTTAGAAAGGTTCAGAAGACCTATCTACCTGTCTACTATCTATCTATCTACCTATCTCCCTGATTTCATGACAGCTTTGGACATCACACAGGAAGGGGCAGAGCTGTGCCAATCAGTATGCACTGATATATTTGCATGAAATTTATTCAATCAATCAATTTTATTGTGCAATCATAAATCAACTTTGTTTGTAGATATGAACTCTATTAAAATACAGGAAAATTAAGAGATCATTTAAATTATTTGGAACACCACAGTAATTTGCAATATAATAGGATGTACAAGTCAGCTATAACTAAGACAAGATCACATGTAATAAACCGCAAGAATCCCTTTAGGAGTCATTACAGCCAGAAAAAGAAATCGGACCTGGTTGCCGTTTTGGTCATATCTATTAGTTAAATAGGGCCAGTTTCTTTAATGGCTCCGACCTGGATATTTTGACAGGGGAAAGATTAACTGTATCTTATAGTCATCACTGTAGAATGTACCAACAAAGGACCAGGGTTTCTATAGGTCTATATCCACAATGGCTCAAGCTCTTCCATATTGTGGAGCTCTGATTGCCTTAGGGTCTCCTCTCATATGGAGAAGACCTTCTCAAAGTGACTTCACTTTCTCCTTCAATTTATGTTGGTTTTGGATACCTATTACACACACACACATACACACATGTGTGTGCGTGCGTGCATTTTTGTAAAGTGAACATCTGTGTTTAATAAACTAGTAATTTAGACAGCTAGATGGGATGTCTTGCTTAATCCTGTACCACAGCATGATTGAACATCTAGATTGGTTCATATTTATCTTTTAGATTTCAAAAACTAATGCCATCCATCCATGTAGCTTCCACTTCAAGGAAATGGATTGTCTGCTAGACTTATAAGAGTAACTAATTTAACTTAATTTTCTTTAAATAGTCCTTTGGCATCATCTGACTTCTGCTATTTTTGGCTCCTAATAGGCTATATATGCTAACTCCTTGACAGATAAATCTATTCCGTTGAAATAATTCCCAAATATGATATTGATAGTCTTGCTTTATGCTGTAGTTCTGGACTGGATCCAAAAACCACATAGATTTTGCAACCACAGGAGTACAAGTTCCACTGGATTCAATGAGGGCATCATTTGATTAACAGATTGGATTAAAATAATCAACATTTTAATAATAAATCTAATTTGATGGAAACTAGATGAGAAATACTGACTTTGTCCTCCTGACAATTAGTTGTGGATGTTTCTGTTTCTTAATTTTGCTTTAAATAGCAGCAAGGACTTAAGGACCTGTTTCCAAAATAGTTGACCACAATATATTAACTGGCAATAAGACTGTTGTATTCATCTGAGGACAAAGCCAGTATAATGGTCTGTTGTTTACACAGACATTTGTATGTAAGTTACTAAGGTCCTGAGGCCTGTAATGTACTGATGGATCCCAAAGGGGAAAAGTAAGAGTTTTATAAAGTTCTGCAGATCTGGCCTAGCCAGGCTGAATAAAGGCCTCAATGGGCTGATTGTTCTCTCTCTTTTTTTAACAATAAAATGTGGGCCTAGCCAATAATGACATAGCAAAAGACCTATCTAGCCCAGCACTCTGTTGCTAGCAATGACCATTGTTACTGGACTCCCTCATTCACATATGTTTCTGGACCAATATGTGCACAGGTGGAAAGTGAAATGGGACTACATGGAGGAAATGCAATGAAATGTGGCACGCACACTGGGATTTTTGCACTCTACTTGTTTACTTAACTCTGGGAACTCTGATATAGGGAAAGTAGCTCAAGCACATCTGCTCCATAAATAGTCCAAATACAACAGTTTTGTTTTTTGTTACACAATGGTGTTCTTAGAATCCTACTTATTCATTCATCACAAAAAGAAAAACTTGATTAGTATATCCTAAAACATAAAGCAGGTTATAGACCTAACCAAGGCAAAGCAAATAGAGTTGGAGAGAGTTGGAGAGAGTGAGATTTTTTGTTAAAGAAGAGGTAAACTGGTACTAGAGAAAACATTGCTGGGAAGTGCAGACTAGATGATCAAGGGAGGCTCAGTTTTCAGATGAGTCCTTGTTAAAGACGCACAGGTAGATAGGTAGAAGAGAAAAATAAGACAGTGATGCAAAGGTATAATCATCTCTCTTGAGGATCTGGGGAATTGGGTTCAAACTAGATAATCATCATTTTTTCTCTGAGGTATTCTCTAAAGTGTTGAAAGATGTCTGTTTCTCATAGGGCAAGATTTTACTTACCTAGGTATCTTGCATTTAGTATATTTGGTTTTGATTGATTGATTGATTGATTTTTTAGAAGAACTAATGGCATTATTTTGCAAGCCTGATTGCTGATGCATGTATGTCTGGATAAACCCCATTATGGGCAATAAACCCCATTATGGGCAATAAAATTGATTGTGGAGGGTACAGACACACCTTTACATCTATTTTGACCAAAAGAAGATGGAGATTAAGAATCAGGGTAGGACATATGTTGAATGTTCATGTTTTGAAGAAAAATCTAATTCAAAAATGAGATTTCAAATCACTATAAAAGGCAGCTGAAACATGTATATTTTTATATA
The DNA here is from genome assembly GCA_948474755.1 of Ctenosaura bakeri. NCBI lineage: Eukaryota > Metazoa > Chordata > Lepidosauria > Squamata > Iguanidae > Ctenosaura > Ctenosaura bakeri. The sequence goes on along the minus strand of CAOLHI010004828.1, from coordinate 51,275 downwards.
TATATATATATATATAAATAAATATCTAAATAGCTAGCTTGAACCTTCTTCAAAGAAACCAAAAGATGGTTTGGATGATACACTCATGGTGTTAATGGAAAGATGAAATTGAGATTGTTTATTGGGTCTATTACATGGCATTCTGACTGAAGCTAATATTTGGGAGCCTGGATACCGAAATAATTTGTCTCAATAGAGATTTGGAAGGAAAGCTTCTTAAAGGATATATGAGTGCCAAGATAAAATAAATGGAGGAGGAGGAGATCAAAAGTAAGGGGCCATTTCCATATTACCATGATACTTTCTTCCTTGTCCATCAAAAATGAACTCAGAGGACATCATTTCAACATCTCACACCCAACAAACTTAGACCCTTTCCACAGTACACTGTTATAGTGCTATCATTCCAGTTTCAACATCCTGTGGAATTCTGGGGTTTGTAGTTTACTGAGGCCAAAGAGCTCTCTGGCTGAGAATTCAAAATGCCCCTTCCTAAACTACAAACCTCAGGATTCCATAGCATGTTGAAAGTAGAATAATAGCACTATACCAGTGTACTGCAGAAATGGTCTTAGACTTCTCCATGTTTATGGGCAATCTTGCTCTGGAGCAAACAAGGACTTCACTAGAGGTGGAGGCCTTTTCTATTCTGTACATACCTCTAAACAATTAGAACTTTAATGAACACAGAAGACCCGAAAGACTGACTGCTCTGATTTTTTTTAAAAGTCCCCTCAGATTATTCGCTCATACATGCCTAGGATGCTTAAAGCCTGACAGAAAATGAACTAGAAGATCTCTGCTAGAGGAGTATGGTATTGTAGCAGGCCAGTTGTATGTTGGAAGCTGTAATTTTAAGGCATGGATGGAATACTTACTTGGATTTGTGTGACAAACATCACTGTGGGGGAAGGTAAGCTTTTGATGGTCTCCATGGAGTGAGACAAGTGATAAGGGCAAAGGAGACAGTGAAGCAGTTTGCCCCCTGTATGTGTCATTCAGTGCTCAAGGTTGAACCACCCTCCCACCCTCAATGCAGTATGAGTTAATGTGGTCACTTTAGAGCCAAAGAAGAATCCCCCCCCCTTTTCTCAGTTTTTCCCCCTCAATCCCATTCTGTATTTGATGGGAAAATTGTCTCTGGGTGGTATTGTCAATTAGGTTGTCCTTTGGCAGATAATGAGGGATAATAAAACATTGGTGATCACTTTTTGGCACCTATTCGATGTAGGATAGGGCTCTGGAACCATCTTTTTAGGGCCCTGCATCCCAGGAGGTTCGGTGAAGGAGGCTACCCTTGAGGTTAACTTGGGAATAAGACTCTGACTTTTAGAGCCCTGCACATTGGGTGGGAGTCCCTAGGTTACCTTCCAAGATGCTGGACTGGGTAGCAACCAAAGTAATTTGGATTACCCCTGGGGCTAAGGTGTTATCGCCCATGGGTATGCTGAGCAGGTTGTGACATTGTGACCCTGGCATCAGGTGGACCCATATCATGTTGCTCTTCACCTCTTGTATCTTTCAGGTTAACACAATTTAAATAAAACAGGTCAAAATAAAGTGGCCGTTAGTTAACCCAACTTTGTGTCTGGTCTATTTATTCCATGGTTGAACATCAATAGAATTTCGAAGCAATCATTGGCATGGCTGGACTGTGTTAATGTGTTGTGATGATTGTAGTTTTGGTTTTAGTATGAATAAAAAAAATAAATGAATGAATGAAATGAAAGAATAAATAAATGAAACAATTGTCTCTTGCCTTTGGTCATTTTATTTTTTAATAATACACCAAGTGAAGTAGATGGAACCTGAGCTGCCAGCTGATTTTTTTTGGTGCTGTGCATTGGCAGGAAATTAGTCATTTAATTTATTATGAATTCTTAATAAGAATATGTTATTACTAGAAAAGTGGAGAGGTGCCTCTGGGATAGCTTTCTCAGGTGTCAAAAGAGCTTGGCTGCTTTTGGCTCCAACCTCACTTGTGGTTGAAAGGAGAACATTTGCTTCTCCACTTCATTCAGCAAAATATCTTGGGCCAACCCTGAAGGAAGTATCATTAAAAAAAATTCTAGACAAATTTTTGCTGAACCAGAAAACATGATATGAGGTAGTTAAAGAAGGTCTATGAAGGTCCCCAAGAATGAGCTGCCTCAAAATATATCCTTGAACTGAGATGTGGGTATAGTGAGGTGAAGGGAGAGAAAGAATGAAAGAGACGTTTTTCTCCACCAGTAGATTAATACCAGAGCTCTCCAGATAGCTTCCTGATTTACATCTTGCTTTCTCTAAACTAGGCCTAAAGGCTAGTACTAAGGGCCCTGTGTCCCATCCAATGGTTAATGCACTACTAATCTGTTAATCCTCCATCCTTGGTCAGCCTGGATCACACTGATAGGAACTTAGGTCCAACAGTATCTGGCAGGCATCAGGTTCTTCAGGCCTGCCTTTGACCCAAGTAGCCTGTTGTATTATATGGCTGAAATGCATTCAGTCTATTATATGAGAAGAGTTATTTACCCATTGAATTATTTTTAGGTTCTCTAAATAAAAGGTATATTTTTGAAAAGATTCACCCGAACAAATCAACCCTGAATTCTTGACTCAGAGATCACCTTTGAGATAGATATAAATCAGAACTAGAACCAAGAATTGTGAACAATATCAAATGTTTATCATCTATTATAGATCAAGTTTGAAAGCCACTGTGGTATAGCAGTTTCAGTGCTGGTCTATGACCCTGGAGACCAGCGTTCGATTCCCTGCTTGGCCCTGGAAACCCACTGGGTGACTATGGGTGCAGTACACACTCTCAGCCCCAGAAAACACCTTAGCATTGCTATAATTCAGAAATAACTTGAAGGCACACAACAGCACATCAAGTTGTTGTTAAGAGCTAGCTAAGACAATTAACAACTTCCTTCTTCTTAAAGAACAAAATGCTGCTTGGAGTTATTGTTTCATTAAATAAAAATGCATCTTTTAAGTAGTGTTTTATGTGGGTTTTTTTTAAAAAAAATATATAATGCAACTTATATGATTTCAGCGCTGCACTGGGAACAGAGCATCAACTGCAGAACCAAACTGAAAAGGGAGCAAATATATAAAACTGGTTAGGCACATTGTGGAAATGTATTATCCAGAGCTTTAGAAAATGGATTCAATTTAAATGAAAAGATAGAAAATGAATCCATCAAAATATCTTTGCTCAGTTGCCTCTGAGTCATGAATCTCTAGGGCTTTAAAGAGGAGAATTAAAGAAGAGAAAGAAAATTAAGTGTGTGTGTGTGTGTGTGTGCAGGGAGGGGGAAATAACACATCTTTGGAACCACAGATTCAGGATTTACTTGACAAAATATGATTAATCAAAAGCAAATTACTGTTTTATTGTAATAAATTGTAATTATCTTAAAATTTAGCCAATTGTGAGCATCTCTGAAGGCAGAGTATTCTAGGTTATACCTGCTTCCACTTCTTTTTATTGTATAAATGTGTGATAGCAATTACCTAGTAATCAGTTATTAAATAATATATTGCACCAGAGACTACATGATAGTACCTGGTCCAAGATTAGACAGGAACTCAATAAACCAGCTCTGCCTATGGCTATATTGCAGACATGATCTGGTGACACAAATTCTTCTGCATTGGCTTTAATGAAGTAGTGCTGATTTGTGATAATTAAGGATACAGCCCATCATTTGTGGATAAGACGTTCACAGTGCTTTTGAAAAAACTCATTCATATGCAACCTTTCATATTGTACTCTCAGCCCCAGAAGACCCCATGATATGTTTACCTTAAGGTCATTCCAAACTGGAAATGACTTGAAGGCACACAACAACAACAACAACAACATTATTGAAACTAAAACAAAAGGCCACTACACAGTTCCTCTCATTTTTTCCAGCTACACTGAAGATTCGTTCTTAGGTAGAAGTTGTAAAAATTTGTATTTGTTAACAGCTCATAGACCCCCTCCCCACTGTGATGGAATTCTATCATACATTATTTTTCTGTGGTTGGAGCTACTGTAGCACTACTACTTCATGTGCAAGACAATGTCAGGAGCCAGAATCCTGTTGATGCACTTGCATGTCCAGTGGTGAATGGCTCTGGGAGAAAAGACGCAGACACAGAATTGAGAGATAAAGGCCACAACTTTATTGGCTACAGCTGCTAAAGGTTGCTGTATGCATGTGACTGGATCTGGGCATTGATCAACCTGCTGTTGATCGATGGGACTGACATCTGGCACTACCAGAACTGCTGGGACGACAGGAATGGCCAACTACAAGCATAGGAAACCAAGATGGTGTCCCTGTCACCAGGGGATGCGGAAGAGTCCTGCCCCACCAGGGGAGTCAAGAAGGCCCCTTCCACCCCACCCCCTGAATTTGTACAAGGGGACCCCCAAGTTGCACCGATGATGCAGAAGACCCCGCACCTGCCATCCCAGATCCTATACTCATGCAACTTCCCCAAAAGTTGTGACGAGATAATAAGGAACACAAAACCGCCAACAGAAAATGCCACCAAACACTAAGTGCCTGGACCAACTGGAGCAAAAACAGACAAGAGCAGACCTGACTGAAGAGGGCAGGAGGGTGGGCAACATCCAGTGAAGAACTGACAAAAAGCTGGGACTGCAGGGAAATAAGTACCCAGCACTAGACCAGAGGAAAAACTGCTCAGCCAGGGCAGCTCCTCTTGCACCAGCATGACAGCCAATGAATTAAAACTAGTGGTTTAAACCCTTTGACTGCTGGTTCCCCCCTCCCAGGCAGCTGTGCAGGTGCACACAGTCCCCTGGGAAGAAGAAACATATGCTGGCATGCTACAGGAGTGCTGTCCACTCCAGAATGCAAATCACCCCACCCGTTAAGTCAGGTGGTCACCTTAGTTGGCAGTGATAATGTCATGTGAGAGCATGACCTGCTGACTGCTGCCATCCTGTGGCAAAAACGCAACAGCGACGTCGTGTGGAAAGGGCCTTAGATAGGTAAGAAAGATCCTTTGTAGCTCAGGACATATCCCAGTCCCCACCCCCCAAAAAGACAACATTTCTGAACATAAACCAAACATTTTTTTTCTGCAGAAATGTCATTTTCTATTGTTTTCTCTGCAGAAAATGCCATTTTCTTTGTAACAACAACAACAACACCATGTACAATTTTTGTCTGGAATCAGTCCTGAATTGTGATGATTCTCACTCTTCTAAGAGCTTCCTCATCAGAATTTCCCTCTTTTATACTGAGCACATAAAACCTGATACAAAGTCTCTCCCTTCCGCTCCTAAATTTCTGCAGACACAGGGATGGAGAACTGATGCTATTATTCAAGGAGTCAGGCAAACCTTTCTAAGGCAATGCATACACATTCTTTTAAAAGCCATTTCCTTTATGCAATTACTTACTGCCTTGTTGCCTTCTGATATCTCGTAAATAGCTTTCCATCAAGCTCCAATGAATATCTTGTAAAAAGGAGAAAAGAAACAGAGACCTCTAGGTAAGGTACAGTTTATTTCCCCATTGTTTAAAGGGTAATTGCCTGTTAAGTGACTCACACTATTCTAAGGCTGCCTCCTATGACTACAGACAGCCTAAATTGTATGGAGTTACTTACACTTCTTCGTGTAAAACAAATTTCAAATGTATTACTTGCTGAGTACCTTGTCTTGCTTGCTAGTAATTAGAGCATGTGTAGAAACAGAAAACAGCTTAAAGCAGGCCCAGGTGAACAACATTTTATTTTCTGTTTCCAAATTGCTCTCCATACATAGAGCAGGTTGAATGTGAAGATAAGCCCTTCTGAATCATTAGTAAATGCTAGTTGTCAGACTTTGATCCCAATGAATGAATATCTTTTATCTTAAGGTAGGGTAGAGAACCTGTGGGTCTCCAGATGCTAGTAAACTGTGTGTATGGATGTGCCTTTAAGTCCCTTGTTGACTTCTAGCAGACCTATGAATTTCACAGGGTTTGCTTAAGCAAGAATACTCAGAAGTGGTTTGCCATTCCTTTCCTCTGAAATGCAGCCTACAGTGCCAGGTATTCATTGGCACTCTCACATCCAAGTAACCAGAGCTGAACCTGCTTAGCTTCTATGATCAAACAGGAACTGGCACTTTCAGGATATTTAGGCCTATGCTACTCATCTACTACTCCCATTATAACTGGCAGGAAGGGACTGATTGGATTTGGAGTGTATCGGTATATTGAGATCCACTGGTTTCCCATTCCAGGTTTACTGGCATATTCCAGAAAGCATTTGCTCAATAAAACTTGATAGCTGTTACTATTGTCCAAAATGGTTCTTGAAAGAGGAGTAGGCCTGCTTCTAGTAATAAGATCCTACAAGGAAATAGGAACACAGAACTAAATAATCCTCCTCACCACACACATCATCATTTTAGAACAGAAATGGCAAGTGTGGGAAAGCTAGGAGTCAATTTTCTATCACAGAGACACTCGGAGGACTGCACAGCCTGCAAAATAGATCCAAAAGCAAAAACAAAAAAAAGTCCACTTCTAGTTTTGAAAAATGCTTTTTAAGTTAAAGAGTGTGGACAGATGTGATTCCATCTATTAAAAACTGGAATTTTCACTCCTATATTTCCTTCACACTGTACACTTACAGAATTATGATTTCTTTTGACTCCAACAACTTGTGGAATTTGGGCTTTGTAGTTTGGCCAGGAAGTAGGTATTCTGGATGAGAATTCTAAGAACCTCTTCCTTACCAGCAAATCTGAGGTGAAAGGAACACAGGTTTGAGACGTGCCAGTTAAGCAATATTTAACTTGACATTATATAATTTATAGAGGAGAATATGCAGTGTTTGGTATTTTTGCACAGACACAAAATTTACTTTTGTTTTGGATAGTTATAGAAAATAAAAACACAAAACCTAGAAAAGCTGTGATCATACAAACATCTTCCTCAGAGTAAGTCTCACTGGACTGAATGTCACTTAGCTTCTAGGTACATGTATAGAGAATAGCACAGGTAGTCCGGAGAAGGTTCCCCTAACTTCAGTGGAACTTATTTTTGAGTAAAATGCATGGAATAACAATACAAGTGCAGGTTTGTTTGTTTTTTCATACTTTCTATACTGAATATCTGGCTGCTTACACAATAGGTAGCAAAGAGAAATAGTTATCCATCCCATGGCATGTGTTTGGCTCCAGAATATGTTTTTGAATTCAAAATATGTAAGCAGAAAAAAGTAATTGGGAACATATTCTTAACAGACCTAAAGCACCACATTTGGCATGTCTAACTGTGCTGCCTTCAGTTTTCTCATTTGTCTCAATTCCCTGTTATTTCTTAGTTGTCTCTGCCTGTTGCTAGCTATTTCTTTGGTGTGCTTGCCTTGTTTTCCTCCTTTCTTTTACAGGGAAGACTACCCCCCTTGGAGACACAAACTATGTAAAATGTAGTCTAATTAGAAGTTTGGGGGCACTTTTTGTGGGGCTAATAAATGGTATGATTCCTCTGATGTGTTGTGCAGGCATCCTCTACAATTGCTCAGTAAGAATTATGTGGTTTTCCTGCAAAGCCTCCTGACTAGATGACATCTTATTTGTGCAACTTAAATATCTTCAGGAAAACAAGAGACAATAACAGGATCCCTATTTTTCTTTAAAGCCACAAGATACTTCTGTTGAGCCCTTCTCCTGAGAACAATTCATTTATCCTGGAATGGTGCCTACTCTAGTTACTGTCTGGGGAAACAGTTTTCCTGCTAACAGTCACTTTTTGATTATGGATAATTTTCTCATGCCACGAGAAACAAAAACAAACAAACAATGAAAATTCCAGCAAAAACAACATGGGATGAAGATTTGGGCACATTTACAAAACTGTCATTATTCACTTTGCCAAGTTTAAAATTTAAAGTTAAAAAAAAACCCTCTTAAAACCATGAAATATAACATATGCCTAACTGATATATGAAACACTCCAAAAATCCTCCAAGGTTCAATTCTGCAGGTATAGTAATAAATCCAACCAAAAATAGAATCATCAATGGGCTTTCTCTTTCCTCATATACTATATAAAAATAAAATTTTGTGATCTTGTTTGTGTCAGGCAGGCACAGACCTTATATGATTGGCTATGTGAGGTGAAGACCTCATATGATTGGCTGGCTGTGAAGATTCTATGGAATCCTGGGGTTGGCAGTTCAGGGAGGGGCCTTTAGAATTCTCACCCAGAGAACTCAGGCCAGTTGCTCTGGAAATGAGGCTGAGCAGCAAGAAGGAGGCCAGTGTATTCCCTCAGGAACTCAACCTCTTTATGTTAATAACTCTGAATACAGATTGGATTGGGGAATATGGGGAAAAGTTACATGTACTGGACAAGACAGATTGAGGAATTAGAAACACAGGATCTCAAATCTGGTTTTTTTTCCCCCCCAACCGCATCTAATTCCTAAGGTAATGTAAGGTAATTGTTAAGGTTTTTCCAACAAGTGTTACCAGTGAGAAAATAAAATCCCAGGCAATGCTGGGTAAATACGCTAGTAACAAATAGCACTATGCTAGTAACAATAACAAAACTAAGGGGAAGCTTTATGCATGGACTAAGAAAACTTACACCTCCTCTACAGAAAGTGAGAAATGGCAGTTGCAGAATGCAAAGGATGGAATATTCCAAAGGTGATGGCTGATTTCAGGTATCATTGCCCAAACTGAGTTAACTCTGGACATCCAGGGGTTCTCCTTCTTTTCTAAAGTTCTTGCATTCAACGGCAATGCTATGATTGTCATCGTCATCATCGTCATCACCACCACCACCACCACCATTACATACCCTCCAACTGTACCGATTTGGCATGGAGAGTCCCAATTTATCCTCTGTTATCCCTCTTTTCATTCCCCCCTCATTGTCCTCAACTTATTTCAGTTACTGCAAATTGAGCTTAAAATGCAAAAGGAGTTTGAACTCAACTCAGTAAGAAAGGGGAGAGGAGGCAGAATCTTGCCCTTCACAGTAGGCACAGGCAAATGCAATCTGCTGCATTTGTCCTAGCTTGTGTTCTTCCTCAGTAACTTTCATCTTCTTGACCTCACTTTGGTATTGCTTGGTCCTATGTGCCATCTGTAAAATGTTGGAGGACATGTTGTCATCATCATCCTCATTGTCATCACCACCATCACCACCACCACTACCACGTCAGAAAGGGGAAGACTTTTTTGGAAAATGAGAATGAACAAGAATCCTATTTACATGTGAAAACTGGAATCCTATATGACAGCTATGTCTTCATAAATATATTTACCTGTATGGTAATTAGAAATGGTCAGCTTCATAATGTTTGTATCCAGTAGAAAGCTTCTGTTACATTACTTAGGAGAGCTGGCAAAATGCTAAGTGCACATAGTGCACTGATGTGCTTCAGTTCCAACATGCAACAGACACTCTTGCTGATGTTCCCAAATGTATCTTCACAATTCATTAACAGGGTTTTTCAGTGTCTCTGCTACTTAGCTTTGTAAAGTTACAATTAAGTAAAAGGTGATACAGGATTCTGGCAATCAATAATTTTCAGTGTATTAAAAGTGATGTGTCTTTGCCAGTGTCAAAACTTGCAAGAGATGCCTAAACTGGCTATTACAGAAAACTCAGAGCAAGAGCAAGAGCAACATTCTCCTCTTAACTAATGAAAGCAACAATCATAATTATAACCATAATCATAGAATGATTATACTAAAATTCAAGGACTGGTGTGCTGTTTCAGTTTATCATGGAATCATAGGCTGGGAAGGGGCTTTGTATGCACACTAGTTCAGATCCCTGCTCAGTGCAGGAAATCCTTAGCTAAAGCATCCCTCAAGGACCTTTGACAAAGAAGCATCCATCACCTCTCTAGGTAATTTGTTCCATTGGTGACCTGCTGTTACTATTAATGTTTCTCAGAATGTTCAACTCATATCTATCCTCCTGTAACTTAGAATCATTAGAAAAAATCCTGACATGTGGGGTAACATATCTTGCACACAATAATTCTAAATTATTTTATGAGCACTTATGTTCCCTCCCTGCACAAAGTGTCATCTTCTCTAACAAAGCACATTTACCAGTTCACTGCATACTTCGGAATAGGACATCTTTCTTAGTCCTGACCCTCTTTGTTGTCCTCCTCTGAACACATCCCAGTGTTAATAGCTAATGTGGGGGCTATGACAAAGTTCTAGATTTAAAACCTCATTTTCCAGCCAGTTGGATCCTACCCTCTCCCCTTTAAAAACTGTTAACCCAAGCAGATTTAGTATGGCCCTTCATTTCCAAATATGAATCTTCTCTGAACCACACTTTTCATTCACTATTAAATAAATGACTTAATATTAATATAAGATCTCTAAAATATAAATTGGTATTTACAGGAAATGTGGATTTGTTCTTTTCCCTCCCCTTATTGTTATCAAATTGGCATTAATGTAATCAAATGCACTAGTTTAAAATTATGTCTATATCAGGCTGGAACAGTTGATTATGTGAATAATTGCATCCTGCCATTAGGATAATCGTAATTGGAAGTCTGAGCCATCATTTTCTAATTTTGTACACTTTTATAGTAGGGCCTTTTATGTTTCAAAATATTAATCTGATTATTATTGTAAGATATTTTAAAGTAATAAAATAAAATATGTAGACATTTTTTTTTAAAAAATCCAAAGCAATGCAGAAATTAAAAATAAGGGATGTTTAAAAGTACGTTAAAAATAATCCATGATTAAGTACTTGGAAATGGTATTATTATTATTATTATTATTATTATTATTATTATTATTATTGAGAGACAACCAGTCCACTTCAACTATGATTTGTTATATTTTAGAGGTGTCAAATACTGCTCACTGTTCTTGCTCAGACCAGAGAATTTCCTTAGCTAAAATGTCTTATATTCAGAATTAATTATCTAATCTATAATTGTTAACAGCTTTTAATCCAACTGTGTTTTTTTATCTATTGCTATTACATGCCATCAGGTTTGTGTTATTTTATTACAGCTTTCTCAATGAGAGACCTCCACGAGACCTGCTATTAACAGTCTTGCTGAAGTCTTACAAACACAGACTTGTGGTTTCCACTTAATTTGCTGGTATCCAGTTGGTCCTTGCAGTGACAGTAGAAGCCTGTGGGTGGATTCCCCTGCCCCAAATAGCCACCACCACCTTCATTATCTGCTCCATATGACTAGAAAACTCCTCAAAGTGGGTTTTTGAGTGACAAGTATGACAGAAATAATTATTTCTAGGGAATGTATTCATCCACAACAGTCTTAGCGTGAAGTGGAATGCCTTATTTTAATAGGTTAGTTGATAGATTTCCTTCCTTTGTCCTAGAACTCAAAGGGCTCGTGGCAAGTATAAATTTGAAAAAAAAAAGGACAGATTTTGGCCCTTTCCGCAGGATGGGCCTCAGTGACGTCCTTTCTCTACAGCTCCTGCAGGGAGGTAAAGTGCGCCATAAATGCTCCTCTCCGCACCTCACCCAGTCACTGCGGAGTGAAGCGCTCTGTCCCTACCTCTTCCTTTCTGCAGTGCTGCCAGGCACTTGCCATTGTTCCACTGAGGAGGGAGGCATCACCAGTGTGCTTCTGCCCTTCCACATGGCTGGTAAGTGTAAGTGTAAAATGGTAAGTGTAAAATGTATTTTTTCCATTTTACAAATACCACATTTGTGCGATGCGTGGGGACAAGATGGCAATGATGTCATGCAGAAGCACAACCCACTGCCATCATGTTCCTACTGCAGGGCAGCCATGTGGTGTGGAAAAGGAATCAAAAGCATATATAACGTAAAGTCAAATGTATGATTTAATTAACTAGGACTGCAATCCCTCTACATAGACACGTCCTCTTAAGGCTCAATTGAGACTTATGTGAGCATTGGTACGTTGGTCATTCTATTGCCTGACACATGTCAGAGAAAGAACAGGGAAATTGCAACTCTGCTGGATGTCTTGGACCTCTTAATAGTTTTCAGTGCCAGGAAATATAACATCCTTCTGGATGACCAGTTTTGTTTTTCCTTGGATGCCTGATTTCAGAAGGTGGTGTTGGAAGATTACTGATCTGTGCTATGAAGGCTATCCTACAGGATTATCTATATCTTATTCTCCCTGTTTTTCAACATCATAGAAAAAATATCTGGAAATTTAGACTGAGGTATCACCAATATGTGTATGATTTCCACTTCCACCTCTTATTTTCATCATTTTCATCCAATGTGGCTGAAATAGTTGATGGACTGAACAAGGGCCATCAGTACATTCAGGTTGATTCCAGATAAGACAGAGATACTGGTTGTTCATGATTTGTCTGCCTGCTTAAGAGACATTCTAGAGTAAATTGTATTCCTCCTAAGGGATCATATTTACTGTTTGGGATACTTTAGATCCATCATTGTCACTAGTGGTGCAAGTCACCTTGGTAGCTTGCAGTATATTGTATCAGTTTGGGAAAATATAACAACTATGACAGTACCTCAAAAGTGATAGCTTTGTTATTCACACTCTTGTAACTTCACATTTGTATTATTACAATATTCTGGAATGGCATTGAAAATGGTCCAAAAACTTCAATTATACCAACGAGGACTGCTAACTGGGACTTGATGTGGAAGGACTGAAATCTCAAACACATCCAAAATAGTGAATATACGGGGAATGGATGCATGCAGAATGTAAGAATTTTTTTACAAGAATGAATGATGAATTGGAAAAAAATAGCAGCAGCCCTCTGAAATGTGTGTAATCATATTATTCACTGCAAACAGTGCATGCAATTCTTCATCTATTCACATTCATAAAAAACAAAAAAAAAACACCAACCCATTAATTTCAATGATAGATTTATAGCTGTACTAAGAATCACAGCCAATAGATAAAGATTCATAATATCATATTTACAAGGGTGGTCTATCTTCTCCTATGACCACTGGAATACTATACTTGTTCACTGGGAAATCACCAGGCACTCATGGAGAGTTTGCCATTTTAAAAGAAAATGCTTGCCTCAAATGCTTGCTTCTATTCAGTCATTTCTAGCATGTGAATCCAGTCAATCCAATGCCCTCCATGAATCCAGCCACTCCAATATTTATGCAAGTAGTTTCTCCTCAATCTACAGGAAGGTGTCCTGTTTGCATTTCATTGTGTTTCTCTTAACAGCATTCTCATTCTGTTAACTTTTATTAGGTTGGGATGATTTTGTTTCTTGCAAGGAAATGCATGCATTTCCCCACATTTAAAAGGATATATATATATTTGGCATATTTAATATATTTGGCACATTTTATATATTATACATTATATCATCAGCTCAAATACCTTTGCATGCATATATGTATTGTAGGCAGATTTCATCATTCACATTCTAAGGTATATATACTTTAAAAAAAAAATCTCCAATGATTGTTAAGTCTCACAATGATCAGGTTTTAGAGGCACGGTGCACTTTATCTTGCAATTAGTCTGAGGAAGTTTAAAATTGATACTTTCATTGACAATTTCAAGCACAACACCATTTTATGCCACACGTTATTCCACTACAGTGAACAAGAAATCTTGTAAATGTAGGAAATGTGTTTGCACTCTAGAGCATCAGTAGAAATATGGATAAGGGTGCTGTCTTCTATAACAGTGTTATCAAATTATAGATAAATGGTCATACGTGTATCAAAATGTATTTATCTGCACATTTATGGAGCTCTCATGTCAGGAGAACAACCTTTTTATGGTCTGTGTAAGGAAAAAAACAACTTTTAAATAAAGTAAATTCCACTGCCTCATGCTGATTATATTTCCATTTTATTCAATTTTAGAATATTGAAGTTTATAACCTATGAAGTTCCCATGGCACAGAGAAGAGGGTTTTCGCAAATACACATCATTTTTTCATTTTCTTAATCTGATGGTATAGGTGGTCAGTTCCAATTGCTGAGCTGCACACTAGGGGAAAGAGAATTTGATGTTTAGCTGAATGCCAAGTTAAATAGACAGGGGATAAGTAAATTGAAAAATTGAATTTAATATGGTAAGTATTATCCAGCAGTTTATATAATCTCAGTGTTCCCAAGAGTTACATGCTATAACTGTTTTTTTGCTTTGTTTTGTTTTTTTCCCCCCATAGAAATAAATTGGTATGAACCAAAAAGGATTAAAGGGCAGGTAGTAACATTAGGCTTCAGTTTGGGGAAGGAAAACTAGAGACCAAGAAAAACCTTGCAAGATAACACAGTAATTCAGAATGCTGGGGGGGGCAGAATTATGATTCCTAAAGTGAAGAAAAGAAGCAGACAGAAAAGGATTGAGGCACACCAGAGATTAAAGTCACAATTTTTACATTAGTGAAGCAACGAGGTTACAAATACCACATGGTTCTTTTTAACATCAGAACTGAGGACTTTCCTTAGGATGAAACTACCCATTCTTTTAAAAACATGGTGGTCGTATCTTTAGTTCTTTTTACTCCAACGCAAGGGCAGAGGAGCCTGTCTTTAAAAACAAATGGCTTACATTCTGTTCAGTAATTACAGTGTTTAAATTTACTTTACACAATCACAATTCATTCTTACATGTGTTGGGGTCCTCCCCCCAACCCCCCCCCGACAACTTCAGCAGCACAATGACCTCCACCACATAGACATTTTCATGTTGCTCGAGAGTAGGGGAATGAATTGAGATGCATCAAACCCTCTTATTGTAGCTGGGCATGTTGTGACAGGGATCTGCACTGCCACATCTCCTTTAGATATTATAAATGGTAGATTCATGGGGTCCAGTTTGGACCACAGTAAAGGCCTAAAGCTCCTGCCCCATGTATGGGATCAATTCTTCTTGTAAAGACAGCTATTTTTTTAATGTAGTGTGTAATTTGGCTTTAAGAAGAATTTGTGCAATGCCTGTCCAAGTAGTTCATGTGTGTGTCCCTGTAGAGGAAAAAAAAAAATCTAGGATTGCCTGATCAGCAGTATTTGATTCCCTTATATTTCAAGTGGGTGGAGAGAACAGGATTCAGGTCTTCCTGATGTCACATAAGTAGCAGAGGCAAGGATTGGCAGGTGGACTGGAACTGCTTCTGTGTCCACTGATTGTGGAAACGGGCATGAGGGCAACCTGCCCCAAATTTGAGCAAATCCTAGGGCCTTTCCGCACTATACTATTTTAGTGCTATTATTCCACTTTCAACATCCTGTGGAATTCTGAGGTTTGCAGTTTAGGGAGGGGCATTTAGAAGACACACAACAAATACAAATGAAGTGTCTTGTATGAAATGTTTGCTGGCAGATGAAGATGAACAGAGAATCAAATTGTCTCAGCAAGAATTTTCTCCTAATCTGCTGGTTGTGAGATGCTTTAATTTTTTTTTTAAAAAAAAATAAAAATTAAAAACAATTAAAAATATCTAGGCATTTTTATTGTCAGAGAGCATTCAAAACTGGCATTATTTATAGGACCGCTGTCCTGTTTTACAAGACTCTGTCCCAAATATCATTAGAAGGGCTGTTCATTCTATTTCCAAGGTTAAAAAACCATTAGAAGGGAGAACAACAGAGGCCTTAAGATTGTACAGGTCTCTTACTCTCCTTCGGGGGTGGGGTGGGAATGCTGTTTTTTGTATGATGTATAAGGGTCTGCCTTCTTTGCCCTCACCTGGAGCCTTAGCTATACAAATAACTTTATTCATCAAAGTTCTCTCACCTCATTTTGCTGTAAGCTCTCCTGTTACACAGAATAAGGTAGTGGACAGTGAGCTGCCAAAATTTTTGGCCTGCACCACTCCCCTTCCCTGTACCCCCTCACACACTTTCTACCTTTGTGGAAACCAGCATATCAGGGAGAAGGCTTTGCGACATCAGGATATACTTTATTATCACTCGTATTGACTCTGTATGTCACTCAGTTCCTGTGCAGCCCACAGCAAGGAACTGGTCGATGTGATGTAGCTGTCGAACAATTGGAAGAGGCTTGTTGGTTGTTGTCTTGTGGCTTGGCCTGACCTTGAGTTATTTTTTTTCTCTAGAAGGATGATGGGAATAACTTCTAGCATGTGTAAAGTGAGGTGGATCTGTTTTTGTTTCACATGGAATAACAGTCAAGAATATACATGGGTACCTTCAGCTTACAGTGTTATCCAGAATTTGGTCATCTTGATTTGTGTATTACATACAAGGGTTCCCTTAGTGCAGATGAGTGGAGGCTCATGCCTTTTTCATCATATAAACAAGAAGTTTTGTGTGCTGTTGCAGCAAAGCGTCCCCCATCTGTAGCCATACTCAGTGGCATGGAGTGGAACCTGAGAATAGAGCTATGTCATAGCAAAGAGGGATAGGAACAGTATGATTTGTCATCTTTCATGGGGATGCATGAACAGAAAGCAGAATTACTGTATTCAGAAAATAACTGAAATGTAGATTTAAACATTTGTATTCAGGATATAATGTAGAACTGAATTGCAAAGGAAAATGGAACAGTGGAGTAGTTCACAATAAGAACAGTATTGTTTCTTTCTCAGAATGGGATATTCTGTACTTATATCAAGGCCTTTTTTCATGATGAGAATTAAGGGGTACAATATTACAGACAATGATGAAGCTCTCTGTACATCTTTTGTTACCCTGTAGGTTGGGAGTCCCGGGAGGGTTGCCCAAATAACCAAATAAAAACACAAGATGGGGAAATTAAGCTCGAGCACTCTCTTAAGCTAACAAGAGGCAGGGTAACTTTAGCTAGGATATTGTACCCTATGTCTACGGCTTCAGGTCAGAGAGCGTAGCCAGACAAGGTTTAAAGTAACAAAAATAACAATTTTATTGAGAGATAAACAACATAAAAGACACCACATGCACACAACTAACTAGGAATAGAAATGGAAAGCTTTGGGGAATGGGTAATACGACACCTGGTCCCATAGTCCTGGAGAAAAGCTGGGGTTCCAAGAAGGGGGGCAGACTCAGTTATTGGGAACTGACAGGAAAACTTCACTGGACAGAGTGGCAGCAAGGCTGGATGGAAGTCCAGGGTGATCCAAAGTGTTCCCAAAAGTGGGGACATTTTATAGGGTGGATCGTGCCTATAGGCTATGCTATGCTCGGTGAGAACAAAGGGATTTTAGAGTGGGACAAAGAAGTTGGAAAAGGTCAGGTTTTGCATGATGAGCTTAACGCTGGATGACAATAGTATGGCCAGTACGCTGATGGCCTGACATAAAGGAATGGCTCGGCTCTTGGCCGTGCGGCTTTGTGAAGATACGCGCCGAGCAAAGCCGGTTTGCAGGGAGGTTTTTCCCTAAAGCATCAGAGAGGCTTAAGTTGCCTGCCTGAATGAGGTTTTGGAATGTACAACCATTAACGGCCGCGCCCAATATGTGCTTGTCCGGTGGACCTCTGCAAACACATGGGGTAGGGTGGCAGAGAAAGGTCAAGCAAAGGTCAAATTATTTGATATCAAAAGGATATCTAGTGCTCTCACCAGACATAACATAACTGGAATAACACTTTGAGCCCTCCTTTCACTATCAAAATCAAGGGTAATAATAATTTAAAAATCTTCATAAAACAGTATCTTACTGTGTAGAAACTCAGTAGCATGAATATGCTGACAGTGTCAGATCCCCAATTTGCAGTCACTCCCAAATATTGAAAATCCTTTTAATTCATGGTGCAGTCATGGTTCATTCTGGTGGAGAAAAATGCACATGAAGCCATTAAAAATATCCACACAGCTAAAAATGCATATATTTGAAAAAATGCACACAAACATATTTTAGTCTATGGGAATAATATTTTACAAATATAGGTGAAATTATACACAATTTTCCATGTGCGCAAGGGAAAAATGTCTTTCAACTTGATATGGAAACAGAATGGGATGAGAATGTCAATGGGATTCCAATAAAGGCAATGAGAATCAAATTGGCCCTTTCACACTACATGATTATATCACTATGATTCCATTGTGCTTGTGTTTCATCAAACTACAAACCCTAGGATTCCACTGGATATTTCTATGACAAAGTGGAATCATAGTTCTATAACTGCAGTGTGGAAGAACCCATGAATTTACCTATAGGATTTAATTCACATCAAAAACATTTCACTTCTTTCAAACCACTGAAGCTGCACTCCAGATCAACATGTACTATTGTTCTCTTATATTTTTGTTGTGTCATCAAAGCAAAGCAAAGCAAAGCAAAGCACAGTCTTCAGTTTTGACAATTCCACATAATGTAACATGTAGATGTTTGGACCACATGAAATTAACTTGATTACCTTATAACCTTATAACTACCTTTACCAATGCCACACTCCTTTGCTGGCACAAAACCTGGCATGAATAGCATCATGAATGGGGGATCACCAGGTGTACTGAACTTCAATATATTACTGAGGCACCATGGCATGGATTTTCCTGTGGGGCGATATTGTTACATACTGTGATATAGTTTCTACCATATGAAATGTAAAATGTAAATTCACCTCTCATCCATTTGCACTGGATAAGTTCAATATGTACAAGTATTACCAACATGGAGAAGGCCACATTATTTTGGCCTGTCATACAGGACCCTATCACTAAAGAAAAAGGGCAATCCATATTCAGCAATTATGTGTCTAAAAACACAGGAATTCAAAACCAGATACTCAATACTCAAAATCCTAGGTTCTGATAAATAATTCCAGATTCATTTCTTTTCTTATTTAATTTTTCCTCACCTTGAATGTATAGGAATTTATAATTTTTGGTAAATTCTTGTCAAAGCCAAACTGAAACAAAGTTCTTACCCATTTCTGGTGGGAACAGATGAGTTGGACTGACTTCCCTCAGTGCAACATATTGTGCTGTTGGCTTTATTAAGCATTCATCATAGTTTCTTTTGGAAGCACGCACAATATTGGGCATTGCTGAGTACATTTTGCTTGTTCTTTTTTTCTTCTTCTTCTCCCCCAGGTTCATAACCCTGACAGGAATGTTCTTCCTTTCTATCTTGGCATCTATAAGCACAACATGAGTTTAATGAGGAAACAGAGCTTATGTCTGGATTTGTTTGAAGACAGCCTTAAGGGGCTCATTTATTAGAATTTGAACATCAGGCTTGCAGACAAAAGGAGTATAAAAAAGCAATGAGCAAGTTCAGTCTGGATGGCAATAAAACCAGAAACTGGATTCACAGCTAAACTGTGTAAATGATTTCAATGCAAATCAAGTGTAAGTCAATTACATTCAAATATTTACTAAAGCATTATAATAATGAGCACAATTTTAGACTCTGTATTTTCATGTTTTCTTCAGGAACTTCTTATTCAAAGCCCTTAAATTAAGACCATAATCAAACATGCTCATTTGAATAGCATCAATGAGATAGGTGTACAGAACACTGTATTTATGGCATAAGGATTTGCTTCTTCCATACAAGATTGATTAATGATGTTTTTCTTTTCTTTTGAATACATTTAAAAATATTTTATACTAATATCTTACTGTTACAACTAATTTTTAGGAAATTTTAGATTTGTGGATTTTTAATTTAAAGGCAAAAATAATTGTTATTTGTATATGACATCTAGCAAATGTGATATGTTTTTAAATTATAAATGCAAAATCCTTCCTAAATTATAAATAAATGTGTATAGAATCAATTGTTCTCTTCTTTTCAGCAGCACATATTGAAGGATCAAATTTTCTTTACTAAATGCCATCCAACCCATCACCAGAAACAAACACCTGTTAGCACACATTGATGACTCCAGGGATCTCAGAACTCAACAAATAAATTGTGAAGGGTGTGTGTTGTGAAAGCAGGGGGAAAGAACCGAACAATTCCTCCCTGCTTTGTCTATCTTAGCTCTAGATTTTCATTAATCTGTGTTTCAAGCAATAACCTAAATTCATGTTGAAGGACTCCATAACCTTCCTCAACATGTCCTCAGGTTTTGCCTTTGTTTGCATCTCCCTGGAATCTCACTTTTATTGAGGTGATACTTGAGATAGTTGCCTTGTAACTATGGCCTTCATTGGTGAGATCCTACACTGTTTCTACACTGTTTCTTCTAGGGTAAGTAACTGCCAGCAGATTTACATCCATTACCATTATATAATGCATATAGCGGTTGGCAATATAGTGCAATGAATACACATTCCAAGTCAATGCAGTATGGCTGTTATCATATAATACAGGGGAGGCTGTGGCCAGCAAGGGGGACACATTCACCCCCTGAGGAGACCTTGGAGTGCTGCAACCAGCAATGCACACTCTAGGCAAAAGAACAGTCCTTCTCTATGTTTTCTAAGAGATTTGGGAGCATTTTTAGCATGTTTTTAGACACCCTGGGCCATGTTAGGTCCTGGAGAGGCCCCTTGTCACTTGTTATTTAGAAGAAGGCCTCTCCTGGTCCTAAAATGGCCTGGTCATTTGGAGGCTTTTTTTTTTTTTTTTTGCTTTGTCTTATTTTTTTAAAAAATTAAGTTCCTCAGGAGTAAAAAAAAAAAAAAAAAAAGCCCCGGGAAGGCTACATGTGGCCCATGAGCCAGTTTCCCCAGCCTGATGTAATGCAAAACACAATGGACAGGGGAGATTACAACCATATGCACAATATGCATTTGCACACTGGTCTCTGAACATCAATGCACAACCACATGTGTGAACGTCCTGAACACAGAACTCCACTTCCGGTGCTGTTATCTGGATATGACTGTTGCAGATTGTCCACAAACAAAACAAAACAACCCCCACCCTCCCGCATGTGTACTGCAACTTACCCCTTCCTAAGTCACTAAATGGATGCCAGCCACTGTCATTTATATCAGTATCAATAGCTTCAGAGACTGTCCTGCTATCTCTGTGAGGGCATTCTGAAAGCCCCAGGACTTCCCAGGACATGACAGGTCTCCCTATTTGAGGACAAATATCTTTGGAAAGGATTTATGTCCTTAGAAGCTACTTCGGAGCCACTTCAGAAATCTCTGTTAGTTCATCTTATATGAGGGGGGTGATGGTGATCAGGAGAGACAGTAAGTATGTGGAAGTGCATGGGCTAAAGGCATCAGGATCCTTCTCCTGTCCTAGTCTAGATGGCCATTAGAATAGCAGCAAATCTTCACCAGCCCTGTTCCTGGTGTAGGATAAAAATTTCTCACTGAAGCCAACGAGGGAATGTGCGCACACACACACACACACACACACACAAAGATAAGTACACAGAGAATTGAGTAAAGATCAGAGAAACAAAAGCACCAGTATACTCTCAGTTTTACCCTTCCAGCATGAGTCTAGCAAAGCTTTTGAAGAAGCAGTTCATCCGCTTTCTGGTCTCTGCGTCACACTAGACAGAACTGCTGTGTTTGTGGATTTAAATACTTTTCCATCCTAAGGCAGTTTTAAGCTTTGCCTAGTAAGCGTTCTCTCATCAATAGGCATAGGGGAAATACTTCTTCAATTCTGGATTATGTTCCCACATATTGACCTGTACACCTATTTTGTCCCATTTTTGCTTTAATCTGCTGTTTTCTTTTAATTTGTACAAAAGGAATGCATTTAACACATATTTTAAAACAATGACTGTTAAAGTACACAATCCTATACACTGTCTCTCAAAATACGCATGTTAAAACTTATTATGATACTGTTTTGAGAGAAATGTTGGCACATTTGGAACCACAAACTTGTGGAGAACCAAGTTCCAGTGTGTATATTAGTTCAGGAAGTATGAATCAAACCAACTCAATTCATACTGGAATCTGCAAAAATTGGGACTGGAATTCAGTATGGAACTTGTGTCTATGTAAATGGACTTACATCTACAGGAAACAGAATTGAGCAGTTTTGCTACATCCATATTCAGCAAACAGCTGGTGTGATGCTACTACATAGGAGGCTCAGCAAAGTGACTGTTATGCATTAGGACTGTTATGCACAACATATGTTAATGCACATTGGGTACTCCTGATGACCATCTGGACAATGACTAGGGACTGCTGATGCACATCAGTAAAGCCCGATGCATATCAAATAGTCTTGCTGGTGTCCTGATATGCTTCTTTGCAATTCACAAAGAGAACTCCATAGAACTTCTAGTACATAGGGAAGTATGTATAAAGTTACATCATGTAGACTACAATATACATATACAATATCTGCCTGAGTTTTTAAACCACAACAGTACACAGCACCAAGTACCAATATTGCTGTATATGTTGGGCTCAGTAACTTTACGGCAGTAATCGAGACTTTGTTCTTAGAGCACTAATGTGGATATTAAGGAATTTTGTATGGCTTTATGAATTGAGGAAGGACATGGTGTACATACTGTTCCATTCCCTCCCCTACCCAAAAAAAAAAAAAAAAAAGGTGCAGCAACAAGGGATTCTGACTCTAATGGGACAGAATTCGTATACCCTCCCTCCATTCACATTGTTCAGGATGGAAGTATGAGCACAAGGTGTATTTCTCCAAACCATTTGGACCTGTGGCCTCCCAAGTCACAGGTGGCACTTCTGTAACTAGTTAAAGCAATTATTAATGGCAACTGTGTGTGCTATTCCACAAAGTACATGTTCATGCAACTAACACTTGTTTCAGCTTTTGACTTATGGACTTCTGAGTCACTCAGAAGTGGCAGTCATTGTGATTACTATTTGTATGAAAGCAGAATTTCGGAAACAAATTATGAAGATGATCATTATCTTATCTACATGTATCTCTAGAGTGAAAAGCATGTGCAGTGACAAACTCTGTCATATTAGTGGTTGTGGCTCAACTAATAGAGTACATGCTTTGCACACAGAAGGTTCCACTAGCATCACATCGCCAGTTGGACTGGGAGAAACAGTTAGTGGACAAGACAATTCTGAGTTAGGTGGATCAATTCTCTGACTCAATATAAAACAGCTTCCTACATTCCTTGTCCAAGGTCACCCAGATGGTTTCCATTGCCAAGCAAAGAATCAAACCCTGGTCTCCTAAGTCATAGTAGAATATTCAGATCACAACACCATGCTGGCTCTCAGTACACCTTCATCAAAACTTACTTGGGTGAAAGGGTAAGGTAGAAGAGAAAGGAACAATGTCATCAGTCTACTGGAAAGGGATCAGATTTGGCTGTGTTCTAAATGACACAATCAAGATGCTCATTTCACTGATATGGAGGTTGAAATAAACATTTTGAATCTGGAAAAACATACAGAGTTTCAAGTGGGATTTGCCACTAAATGTTGTGGTTGGGGAAGTCCCATTCAGGAATCAACCCAGTCATGACCATTTCCAGGAAACTCATTCTTTTCCATTCTCCATCCTTCAGGTTTTCTGTTCTGCTCCCCTTCCCTCAACAATATTCAAACAGCTACTGAGTTTCATCATAGATTCATAGAGTTGGAAGAGACCACAGGGACCGTCCAGTCCAACCCCTGTTATGCAGGAACACCCATCAAAGCATTCCCAACAGATCGCCATCCAGCCTCTGCTTAAAAACCTCCAAAGAAAGATACTGCACCACACTTTGAGGCAGCATATTCCACTGCCAGACAGCTCTGACCATTAGGAAGTTCTTCCTGAGGTTCAGGTGGAATCTCCTTTCCTGCACTTTGAATCCATTGCTCTTTGTCCTAGTCTCTGGAGCAGTGGAAAACAAACTCACTCACTCCTCGACATGACATCACTTCAAACATTTAAACATGGTTAATATGTCCCCTCTTAACCTTCTCTTCTGCAGACTAAACATACCCAGCTTCCTAAGCCGCTCCTCATAGAGCATGGCTTCCAGACCCTTCCACCATTTTGATTGCCCTCTTCTAGACAGATTGTTGATATCCTTCTTGAATTGAGGTGGCCAGAACTGGACACAGTATTCCAAATGAGGTCTAACCAATGCAGAATAGAGTGGTACCATTACCTCTCTCGATCTAGACACCATACTCCTATTGATGCAACCAAGAATTGTTTTGGCTTTCTTGGCTGCCTCATCACACTGCTCACCTATATTCAGCTTGTGATCTACCAAGACTCCTAGATCCCTTTCACACATACTGTTATCCAGCCATGTGTCTCCCATCCGATATTTGTGCATCTCATTTTTTCTGCCTAAGTGAAGGACCCAACATTTCTCTCTGTTGAAATTCATTTTGTTAGCTTTGGCCCAGCTCTCCAATTGGTCATGGTCATTTTGAATTTTCATCCTGTCCTCTGGTGTATTAGTGACCCACCCAGTTTGGTGTCATCTCCAAATTTGATCAGCATGCCCTCTACTTCTTCGTCCAAGTCATTGATGAAGATGTTGAATAGCACTAGGCCCAGGACAGAACCCTGTGGCACCCCACTAGTCACTTATCTCCAGGATGAAAAGCAGTCATTGGTGAGCATCCTTTGGGTTCGGTCAGTCAACCAATTACAAATCCATCTAACAGTGGTTTTCAAAGTGGTTTTTGTACTTCTATAAATGCCTTCCTTTTCTCATATAAGTGGATCAATAAGGATTACATTTTGGAACTCATTTTGTCATAGGCAAGTGGGACAACTTCAGTTTTTGGAGTTCAGCTGCTGGTATGTGTGTGGGAATTGAATACCTTCTGATTGTCTCAGTTTGGCAGAAGCAGTTCCAATTAACCCTCTGTGGTTCCACTTTTTATGCTGTTGTCTAAAATATCCCAGTTTCTCTGTTCTCCTCTCACTTTCCTCCTTTGTCCTCAGTTTACTTCAATTGCTGCAAAAGCAGGGGGAGAGATGAGGAGGAAATCGAAGCTTGCTCTTCCCACTAGGCTCAAGCAAAAGGAAACTGATGCAGCCTCTCCTAGCTTGTATGTTCTCCCTCTTTAATAACTTTTGTCATCTTGGCTACACTCTGATGTTGCTCAGCCACACTTATCCTGGTTTTCCTGTGTGAAATGTTGTAGGATACTACCCCATTCAGTAGAACTACCCCATTCAGCAATTGCTCCATTGTTTAGTAAATGGGTAGGCAACTTCTGACTGATTTTGGCTTAATTCTCTGCCCCAAGACCGTCCATGTGCTGACAAAATGTCCTGCATAAAAAATAAATAATCCAAAACTGAAAATAGCCTTAGGTCAACTGTCATTTTTTGGGGGCCAACAGTGGAGGCAAATCAGTGAGTGCTCTTGGGGGTCTTTCAGGAGAGGCAATTCACCCACTTTTTCCCCCAGAAAAAGGGGACAATCTGTAGGAATGTAGGGGGAACAAAAATAGTCTTGGGGAGTTTCATGTGGCCCCAAGGTAATGTTTTGCCCCCCTTCCCAACTTAATACTAGCATTTAGCTGAAGAAACTGGGATCTGATAAAAGAACATTAATGTACTTCTGAAATACTGCAGATGTCCCCTTGAAAGAGCAATTCATCTGTACCACTGGCACTAGAAATGGAGACTCTATAGTGTGCCTCAGTGTGGGTGTATATGCACTTGAATATGCCTGAGTGTGAGTGCATGTATGATATATGATGAAGAATGAGAGAAAGAGAGAAATAGAGGTGCAGTCCTTAAATTGCACTCCAGGGTAACTTCTACTTACAGTGTATGCTGGCTTGTCTCCACTTAGTCTGTGCTTGCATATTTGCAAATAAAAGGAAACATTACAAAGATAAAATAAGCTTCTGGTGCTGTCTGCCACCCAAAGGAAATGGATATCTGATACCCCAAAATGTGGGTGACTCAGGGGTCCACCCATGATGCCAGTGCCTCCGTGAAACAGTGGGGAATATTAGCTCAAAAAGGAGGCCTGCAAGAGGTAGAGGAGCCAAGACAATCAGCTATCCTGTGAAAACAAGGTCATTTCCAGACCACAATGCTCTTCCGTGTCGTCTTGCTGCAGTCCCAGGTCCAGAAGAGAGCGTGTCAGCAATGCTTCCCTCTGCACCTGCTCGGACCATGCAGAAGAGAACGCAATGGTGCCATGTTTTCCTTCCACAGCACATCTGGGCTTTTTCCATTGCTGTACTATATAAGGAAGCATCGCTAATGCACTTCTGCAGCTTCTGCATGGCCAGAAGTGGGGGGAGTGCTGTGCAATCGCAGATACAAAACAGATTTTTTCTGTTTTGTGAAAACTGCACAAGCTCGACGCCCCACGACAGGATGGCAGTGGGATGGTGATGATGTCATGCGGAAGTGCAACCTGCCAACCGCTGCCATCCTGTGGCAGGAACGAGACAGTGACGTTGTGCAGAAAGGGTCCAAGTTGCATGCTATTGTCTCCTAAAGGTTGAGTCATAGGAGGCTAAGTGTAAGTCCATTACCATTGGAGTTTCCTGGTGATTTCTTGACTATGACCTGGCCATGCTTTGAGGTCTCTTTTGACCTAATTTTGCAATGCATGTGTGTAGCCAGCATTTCCTCTTAGTCAGTATGGCCGTGCAGCCATAGCAGGGTAAAATTTATGTTTAAGCCAATTAATATTTGCCAATTAAACCATATCAAAGTGTGGAGGTGAACAGCCTACTAACATGCCCTTAGAACTTTCCTCATCTTTGGGATATGGCAAGTGTGAAGCAGCACTGTGGTACACCTGAGCTGTAAGAAATTATGCATAATTCTTTGTATTCAGGTGGCATTTATTTTCTTCCTGATCTAAATAGATATAAAGACCGAAGCTATTTCCATTCTCTGAAAGATACAGAGGTTTTTCTAAAAAATGCCAGCAACATAGCATCAGTTAAGACATCAAAACTGTCAGTACGGAGTCTACCCTATCTGATTTGCACTGAAACAGCCCTTACTCTCCTGAGTTCCCAAGTATTTTTCTTCTATCCTTTGGAATAAGCCATCTAATAGTCTAAAGATAAAATGAATCCTGGTTTTAGAGAGATGGTATCTTGCATTTAAAGAGATGGCAAAATTTTTAAAGCACTTTGAATGGAGAACTAGGTAAGCACAAAGCATGACAATGAAGTAGTAAAAAAGATTCCTCTCTTCCCTGCAAAAAGCACCACAGTCTTATCTGCTCACACAATTAAACTGGACTTCAATGGCTTTAACACCCACAAGTGCTTTAACCCTCTACACAAGATAGATATGTAAAATAAGAGGTTTACAAACAGTACTCCACAAAAATGGAATCCTGGTGCTCACAAACAAGAGTTTGTGTGATGTGGGAATATCTGTGAAAACAGAAGCAGCTGTAGATCTTTTGTGTCAAAAGTTCCTTCTAATGGGTAGAGATTGAGTGCGGCAGAATGATAGCCAAATGAAATAGGATGTTCTGATCTTCGCAAGAGGTGGAAGCCTCGAATCTGAATACATAGATGATCTTTCTCCCCCCGCCTTTTTTTTTAAAAAAAATTGAACTCATGTTAAGATGTGTAGGAAAAAAAACTGGATCCAGTCTTCCACTGCTTTCCTGACCAATGAGCTGGTGAAATTTTAATCTAATTTAAAAAAAACCTGCATGCTTAGAGATGACTATTAGATTGAAAACAGGAATGACCACCCAATTCAGAGACGTGACAATGTATGACCCAATAGTTTTTTTTTTGTTTTTTTTTGAGGGGGGCTACATCTTCTATTAGCCATAGCCAGCATAGCCAATGAAGAAGGATAGTGGCAGTTGCTGTCCAAAAACATCTGGAGGACCATACACTGTCTTTTCTTATTGTGATTCTCATTCAGCTGGAGATATGCAAATAGAAGTTTTATTCTGCACAGGTTATAAGAGCTTAAGGGTGAGAAATATTATATACTACAGAACCAAAGAATTACTCTATGTCCTCCATTTCTACCAGTCAAAATGTATGGATGTTCTTACTCTGAACTGTGATAAAAGTGCTTCATGCTGAACTAGTGTTCTTGCACACTGAATTTGTACCTAACATGGAAGGAATGTTTCTGGTAAAAGAATACTATGGCTTTGTTTGTTTGTAGCTTTGGCACTACTGTAAATAACTTTGCTAGCTGTGTAAATACAAAAATAAAATTGGCAGCTAGATTTATAAGGCACACTGAAATGTATACACATTTCTTACTGCTAAATGTTAAAATGTGTGTTCCCAGATGGTAGGGGAATACAGCGTTTGAAGTGTAGTTGAGGTTTTGCCAGCCACCAGTCCTCATGGAAGCAGCTTAATTATGTCTCACGTCTCTATCCCACTATGAATAGTTCAAGGATTGTAAAGAAAATGTATTTCTATTCCAACTGAAAAGGCACGCTAATATTATAATATGACTCTCTTTTTGCAGAACCTTATTTATAGGTGATTTGAGAATGCATACTTGGAAATACTGCAACTCTGAATTGTATCTTGCTGATATTAAGTTTTCACAATTCTTTTCTTCTGATAAAAACAACTGATATGAAGTTAATTTAAGACAATAAACAGACTGCAACTGGGATGTTTAACCATCAGATTTATAAATTCTCTCTATTCTTCTATCTCACCCTTTTTTTTAAAGTGGGGATTAAGTTCAATCACTATCCATATTAATTGTGGGTGGGCAACTTCCAGGGACAGAGTGGGATTTATTGTCCCCTAACTTACCATGGATTGTACCCTACCATCATATCCATGCCATAACATTTGCTACTGGCAGCCTGCAGGTTTCTTTCATGTTTCTCTCCTGCCTCCAAATGTACACAAGCAGAAGCACTGCTATAAACATAGCCTTCCTCTGATGCATACCCAGACTTGCAGACCCACCCCAAGAGACCTCTCTGACTCCTTCTTTGCCTTTTCCCTGTACAACCACTCCTTGGTAGAAGAGATGTCAGTCATCTAGTACACCTTCTTCCACGGTTTTCCTCTTCCTGAGGGTGAAATCATATAGCAGAAACAGTTAGAGGCAAATGATGTTCTAGCTCTAGATCCACACTTTCTGGTTTTCCTCTTGTTGATAGTCTCTTTGAGGAGGAAACTGTAGAGTTTGGAAACCTTGAGTTAAAAAAAGACTATTTTAAGCCCCAAACAAAAACTGTCAGGAACAGAATTCACTCACAAATAGTACAGTTCATTGATTACTAGTATGTTATGGAGGGGCAGTGGAGCAACCCGACAAAAACAGTATAAAGGAAGAGGTGAGGAAAGAGGGATGGTACTAGCTAGAATGACTGTAACAGAATAATCACTCTGTGGTCTGCACGAGTCATTCTGACCACACATTTCTTTACTACCTTTCATTTTAATAAGGTAGGTATCCCATGTGGAACATCAAAATGGAAGAATGAAAAGGCTGGAAGGGGTCCTTTCAGACTTATATCTTCCTTGAACTTATTAAAAGAATTAGTCAAAGGATGGAAAATGAATGACTTTTCAGGTGTTATTAACTGCAGCTCCTTTAATTTCTCACCATTGGCTATTGTCTCTAGATCTTATGGAAGCTGCAATCCAAGGAACACTAGAAAGCCATATATTTTCAAGTTCTGTTTCAGCTCTTTGAAACTGGAAGTGAATGCGTGTTGCAAATTCATCAACCTTGATGCTGCTATTCAAAGTTGGAAGCAGAGAACAAGCCACACACATCCTCATTTTCTGGTATAGACAGTTAAGGAGAAAGATGGGGTATTAATAATGTGGGGGACAATTTTGTTTTGTTTACAGTTTTCAGTTGTCTCAGTGGGCTTTCTGTTGTGCACTTACGTTGATGCAAGTGGCCTTGCATGTGTGGGAAAGACAATTGAGCAGTTGTGCAACATCTGTGTTCACCAAGGGGCTGATGACATCCATTGAACAATTGCACCTATAAGATTGACCAATGAACATTGTGCTCTGAGCCATATCAGTGCCTGTTGTACATCAGGGCTTTCTGCCTCTTACTCTGGCCCTTTCTGCACAAGGCAAGTGAATCTCTCTGTGCCGTTACTTACTGGTTCTTCTTGGGTCTGAAGTAATGCAGATTTTCCCTTGAACCCTTTCCCTTCACCATTAGTCCAAGGTGAACTGGAGCAGTGTGAGGTCTTTAGACCGCACTGCTCTGGCTGAAAATGGCAGCTTCCTGTGGCTTCCAGCCGAAAATGGTGGCTTCGTGGGTGCGGACCAACTGCTGATGCTGGCCACTCCCACAGCCCACCCTCCACTGATTGCAGGCTCACATTGGTGCGAGCCTGAGCATCTGCACAGGTAAGCAGGAACGCAATGGCGCGTTCCAGAAAATTGAAAGATCAGATTTTTCTGGTCTTTACTTAATGCGCTGAAGGACCACTTGGGGGTGGTTTGGATTGGACTAAGGTGCGGAACTAAGTTAAATAGTCTACACCTAGTCCGATCCAAGGTGCAGACGACCTCCGTGCCAGGACGTCTTGGTCCATTTTAACATCCATGGGCAGAAGGGCCTCTGTTACTCATCTTGACAATTTACTAGCAGCATCTCTCTGGGCTTCTACTACTTAGTTTCAGATGCATTAAGTTATGCCCCATTGACAACAACGTAGAATCTTAGGTCTCAATTACATTCTTTGATTTGGGTCCTTCTTGCACTGCACTGTTATAGTGCTATAATTCCACTTTCAATATCCTGTGGAATTCTGGGGTTCATAGTTTACCGAGGCCAAAGAGCTCTCTGGATGAGAATTATAAATGCTAAATTCTATATTTTATACGATGTTGAAAGAGGAGTAATAGCACTATAACAGTGTAATGCAGAAAGGCCCAAAGACAAAGTATCTGCAGTAAGAGAAAACTGCACAGAAAATCACAATTTATTATGAATGGATTATGGGATAGAATAACCCTAACAGAAGAAAGCCAGCAAGCTAAATGAAGGCAAACTTACAGATTCAGCCATCCCTATTGTCTACCCTCTGGAGTTTAGTATCCCTTATTTCTTTTCTGTTGAAGTCTTAAAAAGAGGAGTAAGTGGGCATGGAAAGCATAGTATCTCAAGTGAATGTTCTCAAAAGCTACTTTCTCTTTCAATTGTGAAATTCTTTCCCAGTTTGAAGGATCAAATAAAGGAGAAAAGTTGTCTTCAAGGAGCATATGTGAGCCAAGGGTAATATACTTCTGTTTTCAATAACATAAAATCAGACTAAAGCTCCATCCGGTTCAGTGTTCTCACACACAATGGCCAATCATTTCCCTATGGGATGCCTGCCAGCAGGACATGAATGCAACTGTATCCTCCATTTTACATTCCCCAGAAACCAAAGCTTGATGTTTCTGATACTGGAGATGATACATAGCCATCTTGACAAACTGCTGTTGATGCCCCTAATCTCCGTGAATTTATCTGATCTGTTTTTAAGTCTGTCAGTCATTTGGCAGTCATCACTAGGGGTTGTGGCAATGAATCCCACAGCTGTGTGAACAAGCATTTCTTTTTACTTGTCCTGAATCTCCCACATTTAGCTTTAGCGGATCAGTGCATTCTATTAGCATGAAAAATGGTAAAAACCTTCTTCCTACCAACTTTTATAACCCCATGCATAACTGTATGTTTCTCACCATAGGAGTCATCCAAACTGGTGATTTGTGCTGATTTGTATCACACCATTTAACGTTTCTTCTTGACAGTTCTTGACACTTCCTGTTGCTTCCGTGCCCAAACGCTGTCCTGATTTCAATACAATGGCAGCACATTTGCATGGATTTGTGGGAATCTTGCTTGCAATGGAGTTGTGATGCTAGATGTGTGTGTGTTCAACCCCCCTATCCTTAGATGTGTTTCCAGGTTGTTGCAATTCATTTTCCTTCTCTTTCTCCTCAGTGGCACCTTCATTTTGTTTTAATTTTATTTAGTGGCATCGTGCTATACTGATAAACCGTGATGGTTCTATTACTATGTTGTTGCCTCAGAGCAAGATGACATCTCTTCCTCCAATGACTTAGTGTCATGCAAGAGAATAACTGGGCCTATGTTTCACTATCTTGCTCAACAAAGATAGCAACAGCTTACTGCTTTAGCACTGTGATACTATGTGTGCATGTGTGTGTGTGTAGGCCCTTTCCGCACCACCCTCCCAACCTGCCATGGGTAAAGGAGAAGGACGGGACTGTGATGATGCTTCTACATGACATTGATACAGTCCCATCCTTCTCCTGTCCCCAGGTGGTGCAATCACAGATTAAAACATTGATGGCTTTTTCTCATCAATGACCCATGATCACACCACAATCCCAGACATACCTGGTCTGCAGAAGGCCTGGAAGTGCAATGGCTGCACTTCCTGCCCCACCACAGCCTGGGAAAGTAGTTGGCTGTGCTGAGGAATGAAAAGGCAGGGCCACTGCATTTCCTTCATCATGGACCCAGCCAGTGTGGAGTGGAGTGCTCTTGTCATGCACCCTTCTCAGCAGTGCTGGTGCTGGAATCCCCACCAGACACCACCACAAAAAGGTAGGGTGAAGAAAGGGCCAGAGAGAGAAAGAGAGAGAGAGAATACCTTTGAACGAAAACAATTGGCTCTTGCACTAAAAGAATGCACATGTTAGTCAATTTGAGAGCTTAAAAGAAGGAAATCATCTAACGGCATCACTCACCCTTTTCCAAATCTTGCAGCTTCAGCCCAAGTTGAAATTGATTAGAGGGTGTGAGGAACATATTGCTTTATTACTAATGCTTTAAAAATATTTTTGGGAAAAGAAAAGAAAAGAAAAGAAAAGAAAGACATGGGAGGAGAAGGGAAAGAAGAAAGAGTGTGGAAACATCTCCAAAGTAATGGGGTGCATGTGACGTATTTGACACAACCACTTTGATTGTCACAATTCACATAGGGACCAAATGTATTGTTCTTTTAAAAAAACAAAAACAAAACTCCAAAACTCACTTTTTGAACTGGAGTAAAGTATATCAAAATATCACAGAAAAGAAAAGAGAAATGAGAAAGGGGATTTAGGAGTATTCTGCTTATCAGAGGCCGTTTTCGCACACAGTTTTGTTTTTTTTGCGCGAGGGCCCCTTGAGCGTTGCGTAAATGGGAGCGTCGGTCCGTACGATGCACTCCCATTCATGTGATGCTCAGGAGCCTAAAGTGGGATGCATGCAAATTTTCTTATTTTCAGCTCTAAGCTGAAAATACTGCGTGGTCACGCAATGCTCGCAGGGCCCTTGCGCACTTACCTGCGTGTGGTGCACCGAACAAGCCAACCCGGTCGCGCTTCCTCCCCCAGCACAGCCTACAGCTCCCAGACTGCGCTGCGGATGAAAGGGGCAGGGCGCTAGCGCGATGGTCGTGCTACCAGGAAGCGACCTGCGGGACGAAGGAGCAGGGAAGCGGCAGCGTACCGGATGAGGCTTTTCGCACGATATGCCCCCCCAGCTGTGCAAATGGGTAACGTGCAAAAGGGCCAGAGTTACTGATGCTAAAGAAGTTCCATTTTCATTTTTCCCCTCAAGTCTTTGAATATTATTTCTATCTCTATCCAATTTTCTTCCTGCAACACTTTTTTTTACCCCTCCCCCCTTTGTGCCATTGCAGTGAGAGTTTGAGACTATGAATAGATACGGACTAAGTGATCATAGTTTCTACCATTCAGCATTACTTATAATCACACTAATAAAAATGGATCACATGTGAGAAGAAACAATGCGGTTAAAATATACTTTAAAACATTTCATGAATCTCCATATGAAATATTTCCTGAAGTCATCTGGATACCTTCTCTCTGCTATGTTTGAAATACATGTGGAGATCTCTTTATTAAAACTGGGTCAAAACTGACTTGACTCAATTTCGTCCTTTCCACTGGGTATGTGAATCCATCATGGAGTTTTTAAAATTGAATTTGATGTAGCTATTCATCTTGTTCTGCTCTGAGATTCCCTAAGCTTAATACCTGACCATATTACAAATAGTAAGCATGAGGAAGAACTCTGATAACTTTCTGCACTATCCAGACAAACTTAGAATGAGTTGCAATGCTAGACACTTGCTGAAGATAAGAGACTCTGTTTCTTCTGCTTTTACAATAAACACACTGGAGGTATCTAGCTTAGTATGTGAAGTACTCTAGTACATGCATTGTAAGAAAATGGTTCATTCTAGCAATTCTTCCTGCCCTCTTCCCCGAATATGGCAGTTCAGATCAGATGCAAAATACATGTGTTATAACTTTACATGCAAGGCAATATCTACACAGAATGATACCCCATATATAATCCTTTCATATACCATAGTTTACAGTAATGCGTTTTTATCCCTTTAAGCCAGATAAGCCACATAATATAATTTGAAAGCATCTGAGTGATGCTATTGGGTCACCACAAGATTGGATTACAAATTGATAAGCTCCTGCTTCGGCTTGCTGAATTGCAAAAAGGGAAAAAACATATTTTGGATTTTGTGTGTGTGTGTGTTGTTTTTAAAACAGCTCCATTTCTGACTCTTGTAGAATTGAGATTTTGCCCTGTAAGAAAATGAAAAATAGGAACTGTTTGCTTGTTCACCCTCTATTCATTCTGTTGGCAGTGCTGCAATAAACATAAAACTTCCAGCAAGACATGGGATACTTTATTTATTCTAACGGAATGCACAGTTGTCTAGAAAAATCAGAAAGCCATGTGTTGGCATTTGGAAAGAACATGCAGCATTGAATTGTGAAATGAGGTATCACATTCTGGGTTTTGAATGAGTGGGAGCTCTGCATAACACTTTTTGCACTAATGGGAAAAATATACCTGGGTATTTTAGAGCATTCAAAGTATGTCAACAAAGCATTGAAAGTTGGGGAGGGGACTGTCCCTCTGCTTTAGTCATTTTTAGGCAGTAAGCTAATCACTCTTAAATCATAGGTGGAAGAAATAATGTCTATTCTAAACAATTATCATCATCTACTGCCACACTAATACCATGAGCAGCAACAATAATTTCATATACCCTGTTTGTGATGTTTTGGTCTCAACTTTGCATTTTAAATTTCTGTTTTCATGAAAACTATGTTGATCTCGGTGTCTTCTTCCAATAGCTCTTCTATTTGGCTATTATAGTGTATGGGGTCAGAGAAGGAAAGCAGGAAGGGTAGAAAGAAAGACTGGATCAAGCTTGAGAATCTTTACAATTTTTCAGTTACATTAGGCACCCTCGTCTGCTCAATAATCTCTGAAGAGACTCCATTCTGTTTCACATGTGAAATTTTGTTCACTCAGCATGTACAGGAAACATTTACTTTGCTGAGCAAAAATTTCTTCTACACTTGTGTGAAAGTGAAAGATATTTTGGTTTGTACCAATAATGTACCCCCGCCCCTTAACAACTCCCTAATCTGGAAATCATTTGTAGTAGAGATGGGCTGCGGAAGTCTGTAAAAAAATTCTCAGATTATTTCCTCTCTCTTTTTCTCTCTCTTTTTTTTATCAGAGATAAATAATGCTAGAATTTATACTTCAAATAATTTCCACCCTTTACCTTATTGTGTGATGACCATTTGCTATTGTTCCCCTCTCCCCCACAATGCCTCATGGGATCTAAGGTAATGAAGAATAGTGGGCAGAAGCGGGGGGAGAAGGGGGCAGGAGTTTAATTGTGTTTTAAGTAATTTGTGAAGTGTAAGAGCTTCAATGTGACAACCTCCATAGCTGCTTCTCCAAAAAGAGTACAAAAATTCTTAACATCATGTTGAAACATATCAGCAAATTAGTTATAGCAGTTTGGCTTTTTCCTCTATCAAGAGCAGGTCTTTTGTAAAGTGAAAAAGTTTCTTAACAAGGTTTTTAATAAGTCTTTGTTAAAGAAATTCAAGACACATGAAAATTCTCAGCATAATTAGAAGGAGAGGTCAGACATATATGTTGTTGCTGGGAAAGTTCATTCTGCAGTGTAAATATCAAGATAGTAACTACACTATTCTCAGGAGGAACAGGGAAGATAGAGGAACCTGACAGATGTTACACTACTAGTTCTATCAAGCACTTCGTTTTGTCTTCAAACTACTTCAAATACATTCAGGACTGACTTTAGGGTCTTTTCCGCACGGGGCTTTTAAAACGGTGCAGAGCGTCCTCCAGGGAGGATGACTGCATCTGGGAGCAGACTGGGTCCGGACTACTTTGTGTAGTTCCAGACCTCAGTCCACTCTGGAATGACCCAAAGTGGTCGTTCAGCATGCTTTTGAAAGACCGCTTAAAACATGTCTTTCAAAAGCAAGGAGCGTGCCACTCCGTGGCCACATTCCGGTGCAGATTTGCAGGCTCGCACCAGTGCAAGCCTGCAGATCTGCCAGGGGCAGGCTTTAGGCTGGTGAGCTTCACTGGTTGGTGGAGAGCCTCCACCAACTGGAAGCTGCCATTTTCATCCCCAAAGCAGTGCGGAGCGTGGCCACGCACTGCTCCGGACCAGCCTGGACCCAGGGATGGGGCACACAGGTCCAGTGAGTACCGGCACGGGGCGATTCCCTCGCCCCATGTGGAAAAGACCTAGATTTGAGTATTACAGAAGGAGAAGGCAAAAGAGAAGGAAAATTCCAGATAAATGATCTCTCTATATTACTTTTTCTACATTTTTTTAAAAAAAAATCTCAACAGAGGTTTTGTTTCTGGGAAGCAAAAATATGTATCCTTTCAGGCATTTTTGGTTACCTTTCCTCTTCCTTCCAGCTGCACAATTTCATTTTCAGATGAAGTGATGTGACCTGCTGCATATAGTATCCAAATACAGATGCCCAAATTCAGTTGTATAATTGATATGAATTAGCAATCTGTTACCCATGTACCTCATATTTTCATTATATACATACATTATTGATTGTTCAATGGTCTAAAATGTGTAATATTAATAAAAACTCTAACTGAGTGACAATCAGATCTAGCATGAATACAGCAGGGCTCACCCACTCCCTAGTTAGATACTCATCCATTCATTTGGTTCCTTTCAGAAGTTATTTCTATGCTACAGGCCAAAATAAAAGCTATATCTGCTGAGTACTTTCTGAGTACTCAACCTCTTCACCTTGTTCCTCCTCCTCCCACTTTCACCCTGAAATGGATGATGCCAATTTGCTTTTAGGTGGATCACATTGATGGAGTGGAACAAGTGTCAAATGAGGGCATTCTTGAAAAACCTGTTCTTGCTTCTTCACAGAAACCCAAGATAGTAAAATCATGCACATGTGATTAAGTTGATATTAAGTGAGTTGTACTGAATGAATGAGGAGGTGTAAATGTATGGATATTATTTAAGGCTTGACCATGTTTGAATGCTCTTATTGCCTACAAATTTAGGGAAATGTGGAATCTACTTCATGGTATAAGCACAAGAATGAGTACAATATAGTTTTCCTAGTTCCATGCTTCCTTTCATTTCTCTTTTCTGCAGGGACAGATTTATGCTCGGTAAATATAAAGCATGTTTTCTAGTTTCCTACCACTCACTTGTTCAGAGGGCGGAGGTAAAGCAGCAGGAAAACATAATATCCCAGATGGACAGGGAGTGAGAGCATTTGTTGACCTTATACACTGTAAAATACACCCAGCTCCTCACTGAGAGCTTGCAAATGTTAACAGCAACTTTGATAAACAGAGGTGCCTGCTTGTAAACAATGAAAATCTGGACATAAAATAATAAAAAAAGAACCTAAACACACAAACAATATTGGTGAAGAAAATGGGTTCAAAATAAACTATACGAAAGAGGAAATCTGAGGAAATGTGTAGGAAGTCCTACACACATATACATTCATGGCACTTACACATAACTATAGGATGAGGGTAAGAGGCACATTCAGTCTCAAAGCCTGAACATCTGCTTATGAATAGTACTGCCATTCAGAGCTCCAATCCCAACCAGTATGCAGGGCTAGTTTAGAATGTCAATGCTGGTAGTGGAGTGGGAGTGCACCCAGAGTCCAGTTGCAAGACATGGGTTTTCTATATGTAAGCACTGCATGTGCAGGCATAGAGATTCCGCATTATCAAATAAGTGTCAAAACTGAAAGTAGATACTCATGTTTAAAGTATGGCTTCCACATAAAAATAGATGCCAATAAATTAGAGAGCTGAAGGAAGCCTTGTAAGCCATCTAATTCAAATCTCTGTAAATGCATGAAATCCAAAACCAGAGTACTCCTACCATCTGCATAATACCTCAACTGTTTCTGGTTATTGGTTCCCTTGGCAAGCTACTCCTGCACCCAAGAATTTTCTCCTAAACATGATGAAACTTACTGTTTGATGGTGTATCTGCATTTGATTTAGCAGCTCTCCGGACATTTATAAAACATTTTAGAGTAAATTTAGCCCCTTCCCCAATTGATGTTCTTTCTTTTTATTATGTTTCCCTTAGAATGTGATTAGTGCCCATTCTGCCTTGTCTAATTGGAGAGCAGACAAAAATTCTTTATGAAAGATGGCATGGAGCAGTAGGTATCTGTTTCCTGTCATTTCTTGGTATTTGTCAGGTGATAGGTAATCCCTTCCACTGCAGATTTCAAGGTGAAAGAAAGAAAACAGTGGATAAGAGAAACTGTCTGAAAGTCCACCATTTTAGAAAGTATTTATACATTCAAGGAAATCATCAACTAAAAACTGGTGGTTTCAAAACTGATCATGAGAAGAATAGTATTTTTCCCTTTAACTGCCCTGGTTTACATTCTGACTATAGCTGTTTGTATTATCTAATGTTTCTGAACACTCTTCAAAGGCTGCCCTATGTAGAATGCATTACAGTAGTCCAAACATGATGAAACTGAAGCATGAACAACTGTGGCCAGATCTGGCATCTCAATGCACAGGTGCACACAAGCTTTGAAGGTGCAAAAGCACTCTTGGCCTCCACAGAAACCTAGACCTCCAGGTTCAAATCTAAGTCCAAATCTAAGTACACTCAAACTACAACCCCCCCTTTTTAACCATATCCCAAACATTTAAAATATTCTTTTCATCCCTAGGCCATATACCCAACCTAACCCTTTTTCCATCCAAAGGGACCAATGTACCTGTTGCTAGGGTTGAGTTAAAATAGTTCTCCAGATATTCCCAACCATTTTTAAAAATGTCAGATTCCACGTCCCCTTCAGTGCCTTGGAACGATGCTAAGTTTGCTGCTAAACCTAGCAGGCACAGAGCAGAAACTGCAAATGATACCAGACTGATGACATTGTTACCACTTGGTTTTGCTTGAAGGAAAAAAAAAGAAGGCAAAAGTTTCTTCCTATTTAAAAAGTTAGGCCAGTGCTGCATATATTCTAGAATTTTGCATACACAAAAAATTGATGAACCATTTGAGATCAGTGTTAATTGCAGCAGGTGATCCTAGTGAAGGTATAGCTCTGAACCAAGGTTGCCTGAATTGTCTGAGTTTGATGTTTTTGCCTTTTTAAAAAGCTGGTCACATCTGACTTCGTCAATATGTTTCTAGAAGGGAGTGAACAAATACTTGATATGTCAGTTTCTCCATTAACCTCTTCATGATATATATTCCCTTGAGTTTTGGACTGTATTCAATTACTGTGTGCTGTGCTGGTTGTTTTAGTGCCAGCTTATTTAACTTTTACCTGACGTAGAAGCATCTGGGTCATTTGGAGATGGTTCAGATAGTACATTTAAAGAGGTATACCAGGTGGAAAACCTCTGCCCCTTAGATGTTTTGGATCTACTTCCAACCAGTGATGCTAAGAGGTTAGCTGTGGATCATGGGATGGGAAGTAAGAGAAGGTAGAGGAGGATGTGAAAGGGGGAAAGGTGGAAAGAGGCTTAGATATGGATCATGGAATGGGAAGAGAGAGTAGAGGAGATGCTACTGGAGAACAAGAAAGGGGGAAAGATAGAAAGAGGCTTAGATGTGGATTCTGGAATGGGAAGTTAGAGAAGGTAGAGGAGATACTTTTGGGGGACAGAAAATGAAGGTGGAAGCAGAGGGGGATTAGGGAGGCCAGGAACTGGATCAGCCACTGCTGCTGCTTGGGCTGGTTAGTCCTAGGAATGGAAAGGGCTTTTAAAATCTTATTCATGATCTTACTACTTTTGGGAGGGTTCTGCCCGCCTAACTCTCACAAATATGGAGGACAGTGTCCTGGGCTTGGCAGCCCACCAAGATTCTTCAGCTGCCTAATTAGCTGGATAATGGCAGCTCCATAAAACAGCCTTGGGGCTGAAGTAAACTCTTAGTAAAACACAGCAACAGTCCAGAAAAGGAATAGTCCAAAAGCCAAACTGATAATCTAAGCAAAGTATTGAGGTCCGACATCCAAAGCACACAGGTGGAGAATGCAAGAATCACCACAGCTGTCACCACCACTAGTGTCAGCAGTTTCCAGCAACCTTCTGTTGTTGAGGCATCTAATTATATAGCCTCAGGATCCTGGCCAGCTATGTCCTAATTACTGAGCCCTTCCTAAGCCCTTTTCACACCTTACCTTGATAGTGCAACAAACTAGAACCCTCACGATATTGCCAATATTGCAAGAGGCCCAGTAGAGAGCCCCCTGCAGTCTGCATATGGTAGGGCATTCGCGACAGAGCACCAGTCCCCATCCGGTGCCTTGTCCCCATGTCAGCATCCTGGGCCACGCCCAGGTCCTGCCCTGTCTCCGCCCCACCGCCCCTGATTGGTCGGTGGTTTTCCTTTTTTAAAAATTGTTTTGTTGACTATCGTGCTAACGTTAGCATGATAGATCCTGCCAACAGGCTGTTTCATACTACGTTGGTAACGTGCTAATGTGCTAATGATAGTACCAGGTTTTAAAAAAAGCAACACAGTCAGACGGACCCCGGGGGCTGCTGTCATCTCGAGTGTGAGTGGAGACACAGCCCCAGGGTGGCCTCTGGCGGCGACATGTTATGCAGTGTTCCCTGCTGCAATGG
Organism: Ctenosaura bakeri; assembly: GCA_948474755.1. NCBI lineage: Eukaryota > Metazoa > Chordata > Lepidosauria > Squamata > Iguanidae > Ctenosaura > Ctenosaura bakeri. Next base: position 10,603 of record CAOLHI010004828.1, on the reverse strand, counting down.
AGGCAGAGTGTCCCCTGGGAGTTGCTGCATGAAGGACAGACAGCAGGGACTGCCCACACCCTTCACACTCCTGGGTCCTTCCTGGAAGCACACCGGACAATGGCTCTGCAGGCCCTCTGGTTGCACGACTGATGCATGAAAGGGAGGTTATTTTCGCCTTTCAGGTGAAAATAAGAAAACGTGCTATCAGCACTATCCATGGCCATGATAGCACCTGGTTTGCCAGAACGTCATGCGATATGGCAGCTTGTGAAGGGGGGAGGGAGTGTGCCTAATACGCTTTAAAAATGCCAAGCAAAAAGGGCCCTATATAAGCACTGCCTGAGGCCTGGGCTCTCCCTTTACCTCCTGCACTGGCTGCTGTAAGTACTGCCTTTTCATGTTTCTGGGATGTGACTACTGGGAAGGGACCTGTCTGGTTTCTGGGGCAAGGGCATGACAGACAGGCTGTAAACCTTTTATTCCAAAAGGTCTAATCACAGACTGTACAAAAATGATTATGACTCAAATATTGATTCCAAACTGAAAGAATTTTAATTATATTACTTAGAGGAACAATTTCACTTGACCGAGCAGTCAAGAAGGGTCAGATACTTTGCTTAGTCTCCCATTGCTAGTAAAATGTTTGGGAGGAATCTAAATACAAAGGCTAGATAATATTTCTTTTCTGCTTTTTTTTTTTAATAAAAATTTTTTATTAGTTTTTTGCAAAACATGAAAAAAGAGACATATATCACTGTGTTTAGTATGTCCCTCCCCTGCTACATTTCCCTATATTATTCTTCCCCAATTCAGTCATAACTATCTTTTCCATAATGAAACCTCCATTTTTACACAAATACATTTTTACGTAATCATCACATGTATTTATATTTTTAACCAATCCATTAGCCCTTTCCATTCTCTTTCAAAGTTCTGAACAGGTTTGTTTTTTAAAGAATATACTAATTTTTCAGTCTTAACCATATCCAACACTTTTAGTTTCCATTTTTCTAAATTAATTTCTATTTTTTCTTTCCAATGTTGAGCATATGTCAACCGCGCCACCGTAATCAAAAAAATTATCTTTTGATGTCTTATAAGCTCTTGATTCTGTAAATAAAATTCTGGTGCCAATTCAAAATTCACTTTATAAACTTTTTGACGTACATCATGAATTCCCTTCTAAAATTTCTTTGCATTTTTAGAAGTCCACCACATATGAAAAAGGGTTCCCATCTTCTCCCCACATTTCCAACACTTCACATCTCCATTTTTGATAGTATTTCTTTTCACTATCCTTTACAAAAGATTATATAGTGCTAGGATATATTCTTGTAACGATTAATCTGTTCACCTAGAGCCTTCATATCTAACTTCCATAAGCTTTAGAATAGGATTTCATTGTTCAGTCAGTAGTTAAGATGTATGAAACAGGATTTGGTATATTTTTACTGTCACATGCAATTTATGTTAGTCCTTGTAATAAGTTCACAGATACCAGCTATAAGAGAGAGAGAGAACTTTTTTAGAGTGACAGCAGGGCCTTTCCTAACTTGGACTTGGGTGAAACTAGAGCTCCCAACAAGTTTGGAAAAATGAGGCAGAACAAAAGCAGCACAGTCAGAAATGTTATGTTTAAATTGTATGGGACATTTGCTTTTTGCAACCCTCAAAAAACAGGTTTGTCCCTAAGAAATCATATTAGAATTCCTGCCCTTTTCAGAAGAATAATTATTAATTACTTATAATAGAAACACTCGAGATTATATTACTTCTACAATTCTCAGCTCCAAACTATGAAATTGATTTGTTTGGTGGCTTGATTAGATGCATCTGTTTGCATAGTTTTTGGTGCCTCAGAGTTTATCTCGGTTCTTCTTTGTTCAAGATGTTTTGGCCTCCTAGTTCACTGCCACTCCTGCTGAACAAGTCTCTAGTAGAAGTGTTTTTTGACCGTGCATAATACATTCCCATGTGCCCACCATTCCTTTGTTCCCCTCTAGATTGGCTACTCTGCCTTGTTCGCCCTGATGCACCACCTGGGTGTGATTCCAACAACCAATACATATTTATTCTGAACGCAGATATACTTAGAAAAGATCCTGACTCTATTTGCTCCATTATCACTACTTGCCTCCATCACCTCTTGTCTCCAAAAGGAAAACCCAGACATGCTGAAGTATCTGAAGGGTGTCATGACTAGTTCATTTTTAATTTGCCTTGCTATAGTTTATTATTATTAACTGTGCAATTAAGAAAGTCCAAATAAGAACAGAGTTGGAGCTCTGTCCATTTTTAAAAAATTCATGTTAATAAGCAGCAATGGGAAAAAATAACATAATTCAGTATCTCAAAGAGAAGCTGTCCTTGTTTCAAGAGGCATCACGTAATGGCTCTGCTTGGGACAAACACCGTCATATTATATGAACTTCTTGGACATTGTCTTATGAAAATCAGGTGAATATTGGTGACGCTGTTTCTGGGAAGTCCAAAATGGTAAAAATCTATGCAAACCAGGCCACTTTCATCAGAAATAATGAAAGGCAAGCAGAAGATTTTTAATAAGTTTCCCACTGTGGATCTCATATCCCTCCACCCAAATAGAATGATTTGTTGTTCCCCATGGTGGCAAAATGCTTGTTATTTGGACCTACATTCATACTGAGTTGGTAGGATGGTGAACCACGAAATTGGATGAAAGGGGTCAATACATAGTCTAAGGGCTTACTAAGGCCATTTTTGCACTAGACTGTTACAGTGCTATTATTCTGCTTTCAACATCCTATGGAATCTTGGGGTTTGCAGTTTAGGGAGGGGCTTTGAGAAGATTAAGCAATCTTCTTGAAGGAAGTAATGAATAGTTTTAGGATTTTTCTTCTCACTGTGAGAAAGTCTTCAAAGATCACACAGTTATTCAAATACCATTCACATTTTGGAACATGTTGTGCACAAATTTCACACATGTTTGTTTTGTACTGAAAACAGTGTTTTTTGGGAGGGCAGGGAAGAGCATTTACTGCACAGAAGACAATTCTGTAAAGAAATATTACTTTCTATGAAGAAAATGCTATTTCTTCTGCAGAAAACACCATGAGAATTTTGCACAGAGTAGCTCCACAAGTACATTTTTTTTTCTTCAGGCAGCATTTTATGTGCAAGGAATGACATTTCTGTGTGGAAATATTTCCTGTACAGAAAAGGCCATCTTCTGTACAAAACTACTACATGTAAATTTTGTGCAGAATAGATCCAGACAGTCCAAGATTCTTCTTGTCAGGGTATTTCCACACTTCAACAACATACTTTGGCGCTATGATTTTTTAAAATATTTTAAAAAATATTTTCTTCTCTACTGTGAAAAAGAGTCAGCTGGTTTAGCTGCAACCTATAGCTGAAAGTTCTATGAAGTGAATTCCAATCTGTAACCCAGACATGTGTTCTTGTGCCATCTGCCATCTGTAATTTCTCCAGACTAACTTTATTTTCTCTTAGTCAGAGATTTGGTCATCAGGAACTCACATTCTTATATTCCATATGCGCTAGGTTCTATAATAAAAGCTAGCAGTCTGCCTGTATATTGTACCTTTCTCAAATCCAAGTTGTAAGTCCCTGAATGAAGATGCATTTATGAGAATATTTTGGCATTTTTATGCATTAACTGGATCCTTCAGTTAACTCCTCCTTTCATTAACTTATTTGCCAAATTAGTATGTGAACAACTAAGGAGAAGATCATGTAATCAGTCCTACCCAATGAACAATCTTTATCTATTTTGTGCTTCCTTATATATTGTTTTTTTCCCTGTATTTTAAAAAAAATCATTGAACCGTAGAATTGGAGGGAACACAAGTGCCATATAGGGCCATGTCTATATGACTAACCTGAATTAATTTCAGCATGCTTGGTAGATGGGGCATTCCTATCCTTCTTGTCTGTTTCTATAACTTGTAGTATCTTAGCATTATGTTACTTTCTATTTTGAGTGACCTCACTGCTCCCAGTGTGGTTAAGAATGGATTTATGCACCTCCTTACACATATCTTTTTTTTATCAGTTTCACTCATAATTCCCATTTAATTATGACAACATATGTTCTGGTTTTCTTATTACTATTGTTTTTTATGTTCCATATGTTTATAATATAGCTTCTCATTTTTAATTTTCTCTGGTCTTTATTTTTATGCCTTGTGTATTAATGTATTTATGGAGTGTATATTCTCTGTTTATATTGTTTTCTCTTTATGGGAAATAAATCCCTACGCAAACTTCTTTCTCTGTGAGAGTGAGTTGACTTTAGTTTATCAAATACAATAATCTCATAGAATAATCCTAGCCTTCCAAGTAACACTGCTGCTGTTTATGAAGCCAGAACAGCAGTCTGCACACAAGAGTGAAGTCTCAGCTGATATGCGGAAGTTTGCTTTGTAATAAATATTAATTAATTAATTAAATTAAGATAAAATAATATTTCATCAACATTAAGCTGCTAGTCCCACCTAGGTGTGAATGCAGTTAGTTAGCCTGAATGACAATAGAGGCCTTTTCCGCATTTTATTTTTGAAATGGGCTGGTGCGTCCTCCCACAAGGACATTCACATTTGGGGGCGAGCTGGGTTCGGACTACTTACTGTTTGTCCGGACTTCAGCCCGCTCCAGAACGCCCAGAACTGCTGGTCGCCCGTGCTATTGAAAGACCGATTAAAAGAGGACTTTCAATATTGCGGTGCGCTCCAGCCCGTCGCTCTGTAAAGTATAGATCTACAGGCGCGCTCCGGTGTGAGTCTGCAGATCTTCTGGGGCGGGCTTCTGGCTGGAGAGCTTATCCGATTGGTGGAGAGCCTCTGCAAACCGGAAGCCTCCATTTTCGTCGCCAGAGAGTGTGTAAAGCAGGCACACACGCCTCCGAATCATTGTGGATCATCAGGAGGAGCGTGCCAGTCCAGTAAATAATGGACTGCCCCATTTCCCCTCCAAAGTGCGGAAAAGCCCAGAGATGGCCTCAACTGTTGAAACAGGAATGGAATAAGTAAATCACATTGATTCAATGGATCAACTGTAGTTACCACTGATAAATAGGATGCAGACCATATTCATGAGAAGTGGCCCAAGACAATTTTCTGTGTAAGGTAAAATGACAAATAATGTTCCCTTCCCTTAATTCAAAGTCCATTGCAATCAAAGCTGCCGAATTTATTTTGGCATCTAAGGCAGAAAATCTCACGTTACAAGACAAGTAAACTGAATAACTAAAACTGAGTCTCTTTCATGATACTCCAGAACTGAGTATCTAAGAGGGCTTCTTTAAGCATGAGAGTGTGGTAGATTTGGTCCCAATGTTCACTATGTGAAACTGATCTGCAGTTTCAGAAAAGTGCTGTAACTTGAGCCAACTTGGTTGCATCATATTCAGTTCAGATATTTAGCTTGTTGTGTGATTCAGTTGGCACAGGAGTTTCTTTACAATCACTACATCCTAAGCCATCATACTTCAGCATGAGAAAAAGAACCATGGGCTCAGAGATAATGGAGGTTCTGTAACTCTGCATAGTAAGGATTAATTGTAGTTTTCAGAAAAACATGATTGCTTCAATCTGGTGTTTTCCATGTGTGCAGGTGATTGTGCTATACAACAATCAGAAGAATACAGGCATGTCCCTGACGGAACTTAAGTCAGGATGGCAGCTCCAACAGTTAGAGGAAGCAAATCTTTCCAAAGGATGTGAGGGAAATTGTCCTAAATGAAACATAAGTAAACAAATAAAACAAGAAAAAATTGAGGGGTAGTATGATAGTCATCTTTAAATATTTGAAAGAATATCCTGCAGAAGACAAGACAAAAACAAGAAAAGGAACTATTGGATTCAAATTACAAGAAAAGAGATTCCACCTTAACATTAGAAAGAACTTCCTGATGGTAAGATCTGTTTGACAGTGTACTAGATTGCCTCTAAGACTTTAAATAGAGATTGGATGGGTACCTTTCAGGAACGCCTTAGTTCTACATTCCTGAATGGTTGGACTAAGTGGCCCTTACGCTACCTTCCAGTTCTGTGATTCCATCCATTGTGAATAAGCATATTATGCTGACTGTGAGATGTTGCAGGTCCATTTATGTAATCAGTGCTCCATCAACTGTATGTTAAGATAATTAGTAGACCATAACTTACCTCTATGAAAAGACATATTGGTGACTCTGACAAGGGAGCATCAAGATGACCAAGAGGACTTTAATATTTAACAGTTGGCCATTGCATAATAAACACAGTATGCATTACATGAAGCTATTTGTGGAGTCAAGTTATTATGCTGCACATGTTCACACTCTCATGCGAACTCCAGTACAATTTCCTGCTTCACTGCTAAAAAGTCTCTGTTCTTTCCAGTGATTCCTAATTCACACGAAACAACACAATCCTTTCTTAAGTGTTTTGTATCCAGTGTTCACACTGGTGCAGTTTGGTCTCCATTTGACTTAATGTGAAATGTGTATGTCTCTCTAGGTTTTTCTTTTCTAAAATGAATTGTAGTCCTGATCAGATGTGACATTTATTTTGTTCTTAGGCAAGTCACCTGTGTCAGCAGCTCAAAGAATTGGCCATGGAGATAGGAAGGATAGCATAAAAGTCTCTACTCAGCTCAACTTAACAAGCTCACATGCACACACGCGCATGCGCGCACACACACACACTGCACTGGGAAGAGCAGCAAACACTGCATCTCAAGGCAGTTAGCACTGGAAACCTATCTAGAGATTCTCACACCTCAGAGAAAGGCACTTGTGTATTTGAAGACATAGGTAGACTGAATTCAGGAATACCACAAAAAAAAAAAAAGTCATATAAATTTCTTTTGTTAACTTATGGTAGTTAGGATTGGCACATGCCAGGGTGCCGCCTAGCTAAAGTCTTGCCCCAAGATGCCACTGAGTTACCATTCAGCAAAAGTTCCAGCATCAACTAACCATTTGTAGCTGAGTCTACCTCTGTACCCATAGACAGAGAAAAGAGACAGGTGTTACATAGGGATATAATTCTTTACCTCTTCAAAGCAAGTACTAAGTAATTTACTTTCTAGTGTAAGAAAAAGTCTTCAAAAATAATGCAGTTTCAAATTCTATTTATAGTTTGGATCTATAAAAATTCACATAACACATCACATCATTTTCTGTTCAGGAAACTGCATCTTCTCTCAAGATGATAGCATTTCTGCACAGAACAGATAATAATATTTATGCACAGGAATATGCATATTCACATTTGAATGATCTCTTTTCTTTCTGCTACCCACCATTTAATAAGTCATTATTCTTGTTATTTCTACCTCTATAAGTTACCCATTGGCTTTTTCACCTAACCTTTTTAATGAAATGGGTCCTGGCTTGAAGCACCACATGTTGTATTAGTGGAAACATTTGCCGCCCAGCCCACGAAATAACGAGACCACAGACAGAGCTTGGGTTGAACTAGGGCAATTTATTAATATGCCTATTTAACAAGGGGTGAACTTAAATTTGAACTTCAACTTTAACATGAACTTGTGTTTTATGATCTGAGGAGAAAAACAGGGTGGGGTATACAGCATCCACGGACTAGGGTCAAGAGGCAGCTCCTGACCATCTCCCCTAGCCGTTGGGCGAAATACCGGGCCCCAAAGCCAACCGCTAAAGTTGCATGAAGACTTTTGGCCAACCCTTGTCTAGAAGGAGAGCTCCAAGGCCCACCCCCCGCTGTGCAGCAAGTGGGGTGATCCCAGGGCCCTCCCCAAGGATAGGATTTATCCTACACCCCACAAGGGGGGGGTGTCATAGGTACACACCGAACCTAAAGCCCCCCCTGCCGGCCAGCATAATTATATGTAAACAGTGACAACCTAATTAATACCAAATTAAGACACCACCCTGAAAAGCCAATTACCCCACCCTAGGCGCAGTGTAGGGTAGGCGAAAAACTCCCCGTATAGAGAGGGAAAAATTCCTACCCGGTCCCGAAGCGACCAGCTATCTTACACTTAAACCATCGGGGGGGAGGGTTGGTCGCCTGGATCGACGAGAATGGCCGACGGGGAGGAGGGGCGGGCTGAAAATACTGAGTCCCGCCCCTCCTCCTCCCGTCAGCCATTGCAGTGTGATCTCGTGGCGTGGGAGGGCGGCAAAGGCCGTTCCCCCGCCATAGCAAGCTAGGCAGCGTGGGACGAATTACTCCCTTACTCATACCGTTACTGAAGAAATTTGCTCTCCATGGTCCATTCCCCCTATCCCAAGTTGTGTGCACAGGTGGGATTACTACTTAATTTATATCCATGATGATTTTAGAGACTGCTGAACTCTCTTGGTTTTGTTTGCCCCAGAAATTACCCAGTTCTGAGGAAATTTTGGGTAATATTTTGAGCCAAATTGGAGGTTACTCCTCAATAGTCACCTATTTCCCTGTAATGTCCCTGGTCAACACACTGCAGTAAATTTGTGGCTTAGGAGTAGAAATTTACTGCACATAGATAAAATATCACATAGGTAAAATATGAAAAGGTGAGTGCAAGAAGTACCATTACATTGAATAGGGCAGGGAGAAATTGATAGTTAAGAATAGAAAAGCCTATCATGCACAATCTGCAATGGTTTGGCTTCCTTCTCACACATTCGATTTTGCATCTACAGACTTTTTCTTCCTAGTCCACTGAACACAGTGCTGCAATATCATGGTGTTTTCTTGACTAGGACCAAGTTAATAGCTTTTATATGACCTTTGACAGCCAAAGTCCTAAAGACAGCGTGCTGGGTCTTAAGCTGCCAAAGCCCCCAAGATTCCTTGATGACAAAGGGTTTGTTCAGCTAGGAGAGATTTCTCTCTTGGCCTCACAAAACATTTGCAAAGATAAGCTGGTAATTCTTCTCCAGTTTAGAGTTTGATCCAAGGAAGAATTCTGGGCCTTGTGTAATTTGTCTCTCCTTTGAGGCAGATTTCTATGAACTCTTGAAGTTCTTTTCCATATTTCTCAGAGGTCATAAGACCATCACTCTATTTTTGGAGATGTTGGAGACCAGCGAAAATTAATTCTAAACCACTGAACTTATATTGTATGTTCAGTGATGTTTAGTGGTGGGCATGAGGATAACCAGAGATATTTTTGACCACTAATAATGCTAATAATTAAGGAGGAATAGGAAACTGGTGCGCCTCCAGAGGCTGTTGTACTCCAGTTCCCACTAGCCCCAGGCAGCATGGCCAGTACTGATGCATGATGGGATAACCAACATCTGATAGTCCCCAGGCCCTTCATTAGTGAATTAAAACAAGTACGTTCACATGTAAACTTATGTGCTTTGCCACTGAAGGGTGTATATGTGATAGGGTTGAAATTCTTCATGATGTTTTTTCACGAAGGAAGCAATGTGTAATTTTTACTATTTTCTTCCCACTGCAAGCAAGTCTTTGAAAACCACACAGCCTATTTGCAATCCAGGAATTATTCTGTGCATACATTGTTATTTTGCCCTGACAACAGCATTTTCTCCACAGAAAATATTTCCTGGGTAGAAAATGTTGCTTTCTATACATATTGAGCATACACTAATTTTGGACAGAATAAATCTCCTCTTATACCATGTGCAAAACAACTGAGGATGCATTTTGTGCAAAATGAGTCCTAAACTGCAAAGATTCTGGTCATTCCAGTATAGTTCCTTGCCAGAGTTTCTGAACCTTGAAAAATGTTTTTTGAATATTTTAAAACATTCTTTCCATCCCTGATATGTAATTACTTAGTGCAGTTGATTACAAATTATGTCTCTTTCAGTGACTTAGATTTTGTTTGCACCCCTTCCAGTAAAATGACGGGGATCCTGATAGCTGCACAGGGTGTGAGGTACTTCCACATCTCATGGGAAACTAAAGGACAAGTGCCAAATCAATACAGCAGTCTTTGTGGATGTATTTTGCAAAGTACTTTCCTGTTGCGTCCAAGGCCATAATCTGATCTCCATCTCAAGTGACTGACAATATTGGGTGTCATCTGCCAATGCTGCTTTCCAACTGCAGGGTGTCTGAATTTCAGCCCTAGTGTGCCACAGCTACATGAGATTATTCAGTGAATGAGTCTATTGTTGTACTTCCACTGTTGTGACAATGCAAACTGAAGTCTCATTCTAGAGAAAAAAGAAGTGCACCATTGTGTGAGAACTTGAGAACAGGAGTGCTGGATGGCATGTTAACTGATCTTTTCATTGTGTGCCGAATGTACCTGCACAGTTATGAAGCTGAAAGTGAAACATGATGTGTGTGAGTTAACAGATATTTCAAAACTGTGGAATGTCTAAGGATGTATGAGAGGAGGCAGGCAAAAGTCCTCTCTGTATTCTAACTGGGGAAAAAACCTGTTTTACTTTAGAGAGAAGAAGTGAGGAAAACTGTAATTTGTTTTGAATACTCAGTGCTATTCAATCACAAGGAGACAAAGGGAGTTGGGCAAGGGAGTTTACTACTATCTGAGTCCAAAAAACTGTCTACTACTTTTTTTCCCTTGTGCCTTGACAAAGGATCTCATTGATGTTCATTGGAAAAAAAGTATTCTGTGCACATGCATGGATGTGCTCACACAGACCTCTATCAAAATGTCAAAAAAAAAA